>LUCM01004389.1:76213-202340 GCA_008360955.1 Fasciolopsis buskii | reverse complement strand
GTACGGTGGAAAAGGACAACCCTGACGAACATTAGTTCTTCCGGTGAATTCGAGAGAGACATGGCCGTAAGCACGAATTCGGCTTTGGCTGTTCGTATGCAGTGATTGTATGAGTGGCATGAATTTCTCTGGTATATCCTTCAATCGGAGACAGTGCTAAAGAACTGAATAATCGACTAAATCGAATGCTGATTTCATATGATAAAGACCAAAATCGTGGATCTACGGAATATGTGGCTGTATACTGAGAGTTGTGGCGAAGTGAAAATTTGGTCAACACCATCCCAACCGAGTTGGAAACCGGCTCTTTTTTCACGGATAAACCTTTCACGAGTACTAGATAATCGAAAGAGAATAATGTTCAAGAGCAATTTTGTATGCAGTGCTTACTAAACTAACTCCTCTCTGGTTATCACATGAGGATCTGTCATGATTCTTGTATTTGGGTGCACTCACCGATTCACAACAGTCCTTAGGGCAATCTTTCGTTACCCAGAATGATCTCAGAATTCTTGATATCTCCGATATTAACAGTTCGCCACCATCCTTAAAGAAGGACGGTGACAACCCATGGGGTTCAACTGCCTTATATCTTTCACGGAAAAGCATTTCCCTCATCAACTTCCTTTCCGATGGAGGGCTGACGATTACCTGTATACCACCTAAACTGCTCCCAAAAGTGTTCTGCCCAACAATCCAGCATACGTTTTCGAGAATGTCTCAGTATGATTTCGGATTCCTCAATCACTTCGTTTACACTCGGCTTCCGTGGCCCAGTGTTCCTGATCAGTTGTTGAATGTTGTGACTAATTCCGATACTGGCAGTCTGTTCCATTTCCCCACAATTCCCTACCTACCATTGACCCTGGTCACTTCTCAGAATTCTGGTCAGCTGGTGTTTCAAGAATCTACGTGTCTAATTGCATGTTGCATCAAGATAGACGAATTTTGGAGCATCTAGCTGAAGTAAAAGAAATCATTTGTTTCGGAATTTTAGATTTCACTGACTGCTGCGTGGCAGTTGCTGCGGTGTGCATGACATCTTTGACCTCCTGGGCATTTTGTTGTGAACAGAACCGCATTCAGACTGCCAGTTGAAACTGAATTCGGCGATTGTCATCTCAACTATTTATGCAGTTAGTGTGGTTTTCGTTTCGGTGTGACCGTAAACAAGGTAGAAACAAATGCAGGCACTGACCGGGGCACGATCTGAGTTCACGAGAGTGAACCAGAATAACCGTCAATCCTGGATTGATCCACGGCACCGGTGGCCGATGATGATGCGATCAGTCTGAGTCAAAGGCTATGAAGGCAGAGGAGGGCATCAGGTGAGCCCAAATGGCGTTTTATGACAAAAATTGTTGTTCGCTTGAAGCGGTAAGAACAAACTGGAATCGCAGTTGAATCGTCACGAGCGTGAACGAATGATAAGTCCATTTAAGTATCACATGGTGATTCGTCGGAGGATTTTCGTCG
This sequence comes from Fasciolopsis buskii, assembly GCA_008360955.1. NCBI lineage: Eukaryota > Metazoa > Platyhelminthes > Trematoda > Plagiorchiida > Fasciolidae > Fasciolopsis > Fasciolopsis buskii. The sequence goes on along the minus strand of LUCM01004389.1, from coordinate 200,864 downwards.
GTTCAAAAGAATTCGAAGCTGAAGTCAAAGAAAGAGAAAAATTAAGACGTCGTTTGCGAACAAACTAAACTGTAACGGTTTATGATCACTCACTAGGAAGACAACCTCTCATTCAGTTGTCCCAGCTTGAGGCGCTTGTTTTTCAAATTTGTGTTTATTATCCATATAGCCATTCGCCAGATGATGCTTATTTTTGTGAGGTGAATTCGCAAATCGCCAAACATACTTATCTCAACAATTCAGCTTGCACAGGTTAACTGGAAACACGACAGAGTAACTACAACAGAGAATGTTGGCATCTGATCACCAGTATCGTTCGGAGCTGCCCGAATTGTGTGAGAAATCCTTCTCTGGGTATCCACTTCAGTAGACAAAAGCAAAAGATGAGACTGAAATTGTCACTGGTCATCAGATTCACGCGTTTTAGAACAGAAACAGACTTTTTATAGGAGGAATACTGTGCTGAATCAATGTTTAGTCGTTCTACAATAACCTGGATAAAGGCGAGAGTTTTCTGTTCAACAACTTAAAAGGAAACCTATTGATGCTACTATCAAATGGGCAGTAGATGACCGGCGAATGTGAAAATAATTGCTGCGACCATGAAAATGCGATGTGCACATTAGTCGGGACCAATTGTCAGCTACCGCTAGTTTTGCCCCGCTCGTTGCTGAAATTGGGACTACACCTCATTAAAAATGGTCATTAATGTAATGGTCAACTGCCTTCATTAAGAGTTATAGGTTAAGATTTTGTACTCGACCGAGTTATACATCTCGTGCCCAAACACCCGAAGGATGGGGACGCATCTGACGCGTTACCGTACACAGAGAGACTGAATGGGCGGAAGATGGTGTGACTTTGTACTAACCACTTGAGGCATGGTGCGCCAATTCAATCCGCACTTGAAACCTATAAACCTGGTTTGCAAAAGCAGATTTCTGGAGTGCTCCTGCATCTGACCAACAGTTAAAATAATAGCAGCCTTTGGAACTCTTGAATAAGCCTACCAAGTAGGGATAGTTTTCATGATTTCGGGAACCCAAGTAAACATATGACAAGTAGAACCATTTACTAGATGGTAACCTAGCTTTCAGTAGAAAAAGTGATGTTGCTAGGAACCGACCATAAGTAGAATTAGTGGAACATCTCTATGCAAACGTTCAATCAAAAAGAAAAACTGACAACAACTATGTTGGGGATTGTAAAAAAATCACCTCGGCTCACTTTTCATTGACTACTGTATTCCGTGTGCGGACTTTCAACCACCTTTCCTTGCCAATTAGTTTGGTTCTCAACACTTAATTACAGCATATTTGATTTCTTAAATTTAATGTTGATATTGTTGTTTGCGATGTTTTTTGACAAGTTTCGTTTTCCAAACGGTAGCTTGATTACTCTTCAGTCCATAAAATCCTTTACCTGATTACATTTTCCGCGATGCTGATCGTATCTGAAAGGTGATAGTTCCCCCATGGTGAGCGAAACAATTTCTTATCCACCTGCTAATTCCGAAGTACCTTCTGCTGTAATTTTTAAGAAATTCCAGTTGGATGATTGTTCGCGATTGTTTTAAATGTTCCGGCGGTTTTTGATTCGTGGACAAAGCATCTGACGTGACTACGAATATCGGTTTCATTATAAGCTTGTGTGATTTATCTCCCGTGGAAAATTAAACTCGATGTCTAGTCATGGCTTAGCCGAACTTTATAACTTTATACGTCGCAGTATGCTTCTGTATATGGATTGAAAGATAAAATCTCCCCCGAAGCCCAGGATCGTTCAGCGGTTAGTGCAGTTTGTCAGTTAGGCGCTACTGTCCAATCGTTCCGATGCCTGTGCACTCCATTTGTTAGGTTCGTACTACAATCTCAATTGCGTTATTAGGAAGATGAATGGATCACGAGACCAGTTATCAATCACACGGCGATTTTTAGGAAGACTTTCGTTGCTTGAACAGGGCTAATCTTCAGAAAGAGGGCAAAAACTCTCTAACTAATAACTGTTGCAATTAATGGTACAATTTCGGATGCGGATGGAAGAACTTCCAACGAATCCACGCATGATTCGTCGATGAACTTAACATCCATTTACCCCCTAATGACTCATATATGGTTTTGGCCCGCTGCCCTTCAGTCCAAGATCAATTGTTCAATTCCCCATCTATGGTGAGTAAGTTTGACCATCTCGATCGTTGTTGCATTGCGCTTTGGTTACTCAGGCAAGAACAAATGAATCGACGTAAGTTATGGTACTTCATTTCTCGTTATACAGAGCAAAATGATATGTTTATACAGCTTGTGGGACAATGATAAACTATTCCCTGCAACACGCGTGAGCCAATCAGCGTCTTCTTAATGGTTAATCCAATTGACTCATCTTAGCGCGTTGATTGACTGAGAAACGGACTATCATGAGAAATGTTACCATTGCAAGAATACCGTCTCCACGCACAACCAATTATCCATATAGTGAACTTGCTCCCACATTACGAGAGGGCGCATGCGTGCGCTGATTTATGATATCCTTCTTGAGGATTTGAACCAACATTGAAAGATGGTATTCCCGAGTCCCAAATGACAAATTCAGATTTTGCACCAGGTGTTCCTTTGGGATTCATTTAAACGAACTGTCGAGGATCAAACTGCTAAACAATTCCGAATTCCTGAGGCTTTTACTGACATATGTAGATATATACTTACGTACATTTAACAGTATACCAAGTTCATTTGGAAAACAAATTGCCTATTCATGACTTTGGTTGAGTATATGCGCCAAGTCAATTGATGAATGATTTCCCGCAACTAAATCGAAAATACTGCAATTGGGCTAGCAATTGCCAGCTTGTTTATTTACGGTACAGACTACGGAGTAACTGACCAATCATTGGTTAAGCGGACATCATTATTTCATTGGACTCTTGGCAGGATTACGAGATGCAAAAGGATTGGAACAAATTGCGAAGCCCGGTGAGATTAATGACGGCTAATTTGAATCCTGGTGATCAGATTTTATGTGTGCACTTATAAACAAAACAGAAGAAGCAAAATCTTTGTACCACAAATCTGATGATTGTTCATCACCGGAAATGCACTATTAGAGGACACGAAAGACCACGTCGTCGGTGACAGCATGCTAACTACTTTGTCGACTATATTCTGGGATACATAAGTAACTATAGCATCAGTGTTTGCGGTACCGAACTGCACGCTGACATTCTGCTCACAGAACCTCCTTCGCGACCGATGCTATGAACCGTCAAAAAAAACTAGTTCGACTTCATTTGAACGAAATGGAAGATAAACCGCACATAATTCAAGGAACCGCTTAGGAGCGAAAATATTCGTTCTTTGGGATAATTCGGTTAAGCCGTGAGAATTTTGGTTAACACAATCCAAACAACGTGGGCAATTTTATACGTCGTTCCGAATTACGAACAACGGAAGTGATTTCCATCTTCAATTTGTACCACCAACACATCTGGATCACTGTGAATTGGCGTCAGTGATGAGTGTATTTCATTATCACCACAGTTTTCAGTCGAGAAGTCGGACTAGCCATTACGTGAACATTGACTCGACCAGGCGACAAATTCCTTGCCACAAAATGCCATCTTGATTCTTGCATTAACTCACCATCCATGTGCACTACTAATATCTTCTCTAACACAATTCTGAAATCATCACGGACTTTATCAGTGCTCTCATCCTAATGCATTTGGGAGATATCGTACTGATCAGTCTGAAACGTTTCGAAACTTTTACGTATTATATCTACCAACATTATATCATCCACAATAAAAACCAATACATGACACACCGATTTTTCGATATGCTCCATAAGTTAACCGCATTGCTTTTGGATTCTACACCTCTGCTTGATGTGAAACAACAAACTCATTCTGCCGACGGACATCAGCGTGTAATTAAACCTTGTCGGTGCGTTATTAAAGAATCAAGTGATAAGTTCCGCCTTTCCGATAATTTTTCGACACCTCCACATGCTAGTCGTGTCTTCGGAATTATTATGCGGCAAACCTAATTCGTGACCTTGTGGTTTAGTCGTCAGGTCTAACCCATTGCTTCGCACTGTCATTGTATGGATCAGCGAGCTAATTGTTCGCAGGTGTTTACATTATCCGGAATCGTATGACATCGACCAGTGATATTAAAGGTGTGCATACGTACGCGTGTGTGCGTTTTTGTATGTGTATATACGCCGTCCAGCGTTTTGTGTGAACCGGATACGACCTAAAGGCTGGTGACTAACCGTGGCCGACTAATTGTGCTGTGAAGACAGAGACCGAGAGAAATGCATGTCAGTCATCAGCTGGTCCCTTGACTTTCACCAGTTTAAAAATGAACTCGAAAACTAAGATTCTTACTAAATCAGTCAATACAACTGTATTTCCGTTGCGCACTCCGTGACTAACATGATGTGGTTCCTGAGAATTCAGTCTAGAAGCCATCGTTCATTTATGCCACTTTCGAACTCTGTGAATATTTAGATTTATCGGCCGCGAAAGAATCGAACAGACATTTTGATTGCAATAAGACATCATAAGTTTCCTGGCTGCAGGAATAAAGTATGCATTTCGCGTGTGAATAATATTTTGTCGCTTTCTCCCAAGTGACTGTCAAGTCAGATTTATCACTGGAGCTCTTATAGTTGCAATGAAAAAGTCAATATTCGATGCCATTAGGATATCTTGAGAGGAATCGGGAAAAAGATAAACTGGGCAACTCTCGTTCACATGTACATTTGGACTAGAACAACACCGATTTTATGAAGCGGGTCATCACAGAAGAGTTACCAATACATGCGATAAAGGGGTTCTCGTCTTTGTACCTTCTTTATGCAATCTTTTTATCGTTGTTAATTCCTGTTATTCATGAGATCAGAATGCACAGCTTTTCAAGAAGGGCGTGGCGACCAACTACGGGCTGTCAAGTGGAGAAGTTGACCTATCACTCTGACTAGAGCATTCAATAATACCCAACCTATCCGAAGCAATAACTCTATTTAGAATCCGAAAACAATAGTGCGGAATAAGTGGAACTTCTGATGACGTTTATATTCACCATAAATATATATCAATATATATATATATATATATCTATAATCAGTTCTACGTACACGAATAAACGGAGAGCCTCGGAAGCATACGGCCGGTTTCGCGGTAACTGCCGCTCAACGGGCAAGTGTGCCCGATACTCACTTGTCAATTCATCTACATACTCGAACAGAATCACACCTGTGATCCCAAAATGGATTCTCGATCTACTCACACTCCTGTCATGCAAACAAGCTTCTGATGCGAATAATAAATATATATACCAGTATGATCAAAAGCGTCCATAATTCCGGTGGTTAGTTGGAGGTTATACATACAAAATGAATGATCATAGCTAAGTGTTGGCAGTGTCGAGGACGGAGTGAGCTTTCATCTGAAAACCGCTCTCTTTTTCTGTGGGAAATCGCGACAGTCCGCTGATGACATTATGACTTTCCGAGGATAACAAACGAACAAAACTGCGTCGTCATTCCCTCCCTAGTTTCGCTGACCCGACAGAGATTACGAGAAGCTCACGAACCGACTAGCTGGTCGCCGGCTGGTCTGAGGCAATACTGCTGCCTTGCAGATGGGGCTTGTCCGCACAAAGTTAGAAGTATACCCTCGGATAAACGTTCTTATTCTAACCTGGGAGACCGAGTGACACGGCAACCCGCTTGATGTCCCATTTATGTACTCAGGTACTAATACACTGTACAGAACGTCTAATCATCGATTTGAAAGTCATTCAGTAGCTTCAGTCAATCACACTAGCATTACTGTCACTGAAACTTTGAGCCGGCTGTCTCGAGTCGTTCTTCGAATGGCACACTAGTCTCAAGGAAGTTATTTTCACCGATTAGTCTATTTCTCATTCGCGATTCTCCCAAACTCGCTAAGGTTTAATTGCGATCGCTGATGGGTTTCTGGACACGTGCCTTATTAGATCCTACACTAGTAACTCCAGTCGTCGATAAGTATGGTATTCGAGAAACTCGGATTCAAGACTGCAGCTCCTATTTGGCCAATGCTTTCTAATTACTTTGTGAATTTCAATCTGTGTCCTTCTGGAGATTTTGAAAGCTCTGTTACCGTTATGATTGACGATGATGTGGCTGTTTTTCTTCTTCACTCGGTTCCACGCGGCAGTATCTTTTGTGGATTGAGAATTATAGTTTCGTCTCAACCATTAAATCATCTTTCTGATGGACGAAACTGGTTTGTCGTTTCTGGCTAGGAAGTTACATACTACAGCCCAGACAGACCCAAAAAAATCTAACAAAAGCAAGCCAGAGGAATATCACCAATTTACCAAGAAAGGCGAAGGCTAGATTGGGTCGGCTGTCCTCGGAAGACGTTGAATGCAGGTGCCATTTAGTCTTTCATTCGGATCTTTGTGTAAACATGAAACGACTGATGACCCTGTGTTCAGATAACCGGCTGCTCAGATCTTATAATCACCGATAAGCAACTTGGGGTTCACTGTCTTTGACTCACGAGTGAATGTGGATAGACTATACTAGCACAAGCCACAACGAATGAGGCTTTTTCCAAGATTGTCCGTCTCATTAAAAGTGTTCTTGATTCTATCCACGGGGAAATGTGTACCAAGCTCTTCATTTGCTTCGAAGAACTTTCCATACCTACGGCTCATCGGCGGCTATGCAGCGATAGGCTGTCTGGCTTCTTAACTGTCTTAAAGGCGCAGTCGGAAATGCCAGAATCAGCAGCACCTGATACAATTAACTAGAATTGTTTTTTTGACAAGAATGACTTGAATTCCGCTGGCTCAGTAAGCACTAGCTTAACGCAATGCATACTGAAACCCTCGATACAAAATGGGTTTCCGCCCCATCTTTAAACAATCCAGTCCATTCCGATTGATATGAACATAGCGAAGCAGAACTCTTGGCGGTAGATGAACTCAACGACAGCTGATCTCCAAAGTTGATAAGTGCAGAGGGTCTTGGAAATTTCCGTAATCTGTTCATCTCATCCAGTACACCGACCAGGGAACATTAGATATGGACAAATCATTCTGCCAAGTTATTCGTTCTAAAACGAAATCTAGTACGTCAAAAGTAGCATTTTTAAACACAGTTTATCTGGTTACCGCAACTCAGTCTCTCCCGATACTATTCTGAGGTGCGTTCCGTGATCTCTGACAAATCTGTCTGAGGCGCAGATTCAAAATTAAATCCAATCTGCTGGAAACCACGAATAAATACGCTTCGGGGTCCTTTCTGCAGTCATGTTTGAAGATGATGGAACGAAGCAGATTCTGTGGCTTCTTATTCTGTCCTTTAAGATTTGTATGGGAAACGGATTGTTGTCCCCATCTTTGAAGTGAGTCCAAATGGGGATGGCCGTTGGGAAAGTAAGCCCTATTCCAATAGGGTTGGGGATTTCAGTGTCCATCATCAACCACATGTTGTCCGATATGTATTAGGAGGAGATCCGCAAGAAGAAGGCTGTGCTCTGTAACGGTCGTGGATGCATCGACCAAATCCTTACTATCTGATGGCTGTTAGAACACCTTTGTCAAACCCAAAAGGCAATGATCATTGGCTTCCCGAACAATCTTCACCGTTTGGTCCCCAATCTGGCACTGCTTCTTCACCAATCGAGAATGTAAGACGAATTCTTTGACTCTCGAAGTGCTTTACACTTGAGTCTATAATATGATAGTTGCCTAAGCCACCTCCAGCGGTGTACTATGAGGCCGTCCTTCATCTCAGTTTCTTTGCATTTTCATATATAACCGTTTGTTTTATCGAACGGTTATGTTGAGCCGCTACCAAGAAATTACAAAGTTGGCCTGGAATTTGAGGAGGGTATTCCCTTGCTGATCAACCATGTAAAGAATATTCAATGTTTGGAGTAACCTGGGGACTAAGTTACCCAAGAAATCCAAGTGCTTCCCATCTTCAAAATAAAAGTTATATAAGTTAGTTGTGAATGATATAATGTTAATAACAGCGTTGTTGGTAGATGTAATGCGCCGACGTTTCGACTACTGAGGGTAATATTTCTCACGGCAAGTTTTATAATCACGCATTTGATTGTAAAACGCCTTGAGAAAGATTACCCGCAGTAGTCGAAACGTTGGCGCATTACATCTACCAACAACGCTGTGTTATTAACGTTATATCATTCACAATTAAAACCAAGACTTGGCACATCGATTCTTCGGTACACTCCTTACACCATTTGGTTCTTATATAAGTCGATGCAGTTACTTGCATTAAGAGGGCAACTAAATTAGTTGGTAATGTTGGAGATGAGCTCACATCACGAATGCTGGGACCAAGATGACATTTAACAAATCTGCAACCCTTGTGGAGTCTGAGTAATTTCATCGTTCGGTCTGTTCTTGTTTATGGTTATGACAGACGGTTTTCCTTGTTGAAAGTTCGCGATTGCCGTAACCGAAAACCGATTTTACCAAGGCAGTTCAAGCATCAAGTTGGAATGTCGGATGAGCAGCGACCAACTACATAGTTGTGAGTTGCTTGCTGATAGCGGTATCTAGTCTGAGGTGATCGTCCTAAACCGCTAACTGTGACTTGGACAAGTTTCCCACAGACTTGGCGATCGCTTGCATTTTCGTGTTCTGGTCAAGGCTGACAGAAGCTACGCACCTATCAAGATCTGACTTAGCATACAGGTATAAAGTTGTTAGATTCAACTTTGCATTGATTAGTACTCCCCATTTCCCAACTGCTGTCCAAAAAAGGCAAATTTACGCTGTTTGAAGACATCGAGAGAAATGGATTAGAATTTAGGTGAGGTGCAGGGACATCCTGCTATCTGCCTTATTGTCTTTTCCTTATGAAAAAGGCAGAAAAGCGAACAAAAGTTATCCAAAAGTTGGCGTTGAAATAGCAAAAATAATCTACGATCTTTTGTAATCATCTTTTCCAATTGCACCTCGCATCCAGCCGTTGTCTCTTTAAAATCCCTAAATCAAACAGTGGTTTATATTTTTTGACAACAAGATTGATTTAACAATCAAGGCCACCCGCCATGTATGCATACTTAGTGCTGTCTTGTTCGGATAGGCCTATACCTGCCATTGTAAATTGGCATATAACACTAGAATCTAATTTGTTTCTCCAGAAATGTGCAGCAAAGCCTTCCGCTGATGAGTTCATAGAGCAAACACAACTGCCACTTGCTGATAATTGTTTGGCCAAATTTTATATCAGGAGTAGAATAACACATGAATATATATATATATATACATCTTACAGAACAATTGAATGTTTGCTTTTTGCTCCTCTGTGAAAGAGTCAACGACACCATCAATTGTAGCTTTATTTATCCGGACACTTATTCTTACTCGACAACACTAGCTGTATTCAACTATGTCAGCTTATTTTATTTTTTTCATATACAATGTCCGTTGACCAGCGTTAAAAATGTTAAACCTACCGACTAACACTAGTACAAAAATACAATGGAAAAAACTGACGTAATTGCATGATAATTCGAGTAGCTATTAGCAAATTGAAGTAGAACCATGAAATCAGTTCACCAAAGGCGACGCCAAAAATCAAAGCAACTGCCGTAGGTAAGTGAACAAAACGCAGCCCAGTTTTATAGTGAACGGATAAAAGACCAAGCATGAGTGGGATCCAAGATAGGATTAGGTTCTTAATGGAAAAATTTTGAGAAACAGATTTGATAATCAATTCACTTGATGACCATGACGGTAATGCAATTAGTACAATCAAAATAGCTGAAGTTTGTTGTCTTCCAGAGTGTATCTTTCAGAACACACAGGGCTGCTTGGTGCACTAGGGACAGTGAGCTGAAACAGCAGATTATCTGAAGAGATGAAACTAAATTTGTGGATCACAACGAGAATCGCCACTTGTTCAGCTGGGATTTCATCGAAAATGCATTGCTGAAACGAAATTCAATGACCGAGAAAGATGGAACACTAACGGCCGGGTGTAGTCAAGCTGATAAAGTCGTGACCTTTGTACGTGAAGGTCGCGGCTTCAAATCTTCCCACCGCCGGTCAATTTCCCCGTTCGGTAGCCCTCTGTTGGCCCCGGCCCGCTTCCTGAAAAATTAGGTGCATTGTTATTTCCTTAATAAGGTCAGTTAAAGATAAAATATTTTCAAAAAAGAAAGAAGTAGGGCGATAAGTAAACCAAATCAAAGGAAATTCGTGTAAGCTCAAATCAGATACCGCTTTTTACGTCCAGATGAGAATAACGTTTCAGTTTAAACACAAAAGGCATACAGTAAATACATAAGGAAAAGTATAAAATACATTACTGATATACACCTAAGATAAATAAGAAACACTGAGGAGAAGCTAATGGTTGAAAATACGGAGTCGTATAACTGAGAAAGAAGTGAACTAACATTGGGATGAGCTCTATGATCACTGTCAGTTTGTAATTTGCTCACGAAAGAGCAAGATAGTGAATAATCTGTTGTCTGAAGTCTAACTGTGGATGGAGTTGAAAAGTTTGGAAAATCTTTAAAGAATGCTTCCTGAAGGCAGAGATAGCTATTGAACAGCAAATCGTCGGAAAATCCATTAAAGTTAAAGGACAAAAGAATCTGTGATTATACCTCTGTAAATTAAACTGGAATTCACAATGACTTTCAGAAGCCTAACTAAAAGATCAAGATCGGAAATGAAAACCAGAGGGCAGTAAATCCCCAAAGTAGCAAACTGGAGAATGACTCGGCCAATTAGTCCTAACGTCCGAAGTCTGAAAGACGACCGGGGGTACCTGAGCGCCATACGGGTAACAAATTCGATACACCTGGTCTCTCCACCACTGGAAGTTAAACCATATGAGGGTAACCGACTGCACAACGATTTTGTAAATATGGGTCATAAAATGATAGCGTTGGATGATCACTGGAAGCAACTGAGCATCGGAAAATAAGCTGAAGTTTAAAGGGAAGGTGAAAACAGTTGAGAACTTTCAACGTTTGAGAATGAGAGGGATGTTATTCATTAGGTTCTTTTAAACTATCTTTTCAGCGATGAAAATTTCGATTAGGTTTATAACAGAATCCAAAACAAAGTTATCAGCATATTAACAACCAGTGAAACTCAATGAAACAGGAGGCTTTTTAAACGATCAGAAAAAATAATGTAGTTAGAACAACCCTTTGAAAAGCTCAAAGGTAACTGGAAAGAATGAAAACTTATTCTTATCTAAAAAGACTAATAGAGTAAGATTGCTAAATAGTCAGGCAAAGGAGGGTCTCTGCTCTTTTCTTGGACAACCTGAGGGAGGGTTAAAGATTAGAGGAGCCAAAAACGTTGTAGCTGGAAAAACAAGCGTTAATAAGCGGGACCCAATAATAATAAAAGACTACGTCAGTTGAACAATATGTCTCACTGTATCAAGTGTGGATAATCGTTGTTTTTCGACTAAAGAATACGTTTTATGCGAACCGTTTTCTTAAGTAAGAGATGGGCCCGGGACAAGAAAATTGTTGCATGATTTCCTCGAAGAGAACGTTGCCATACAGATGAAATCCATAACAACATGGATTAACTAGACAGTCTTAAGACCTCGAATATGTAAGCACGAGGGGGAGAGAAAGTGAACGAAATCGATGTAAGGCCGGGAATATACTAGATGAAATATGATAAATGGTGAAAAATTACAAATATGATTCATCGGGAGAACTTCATGGGACAATAGAATAGAGAATACAACAATCTTTCTTCAACACTGTTCGTTTGCAAACAATCAACAATCAACAAAACTTTGTGTAACAGTACGGGTAAAACGGGTTCCTATTGATATTTTCTCGTAAAATACTGTAAGCAACACAAGGTGAAGAAAATTTTTTGGATGGTGATTTTATTCGTCCAAGTCGGTAATCAAACTTGTGAGTGTTCACCTCATCACTTCTTCGAATTGGGAGGAAATAAACAGACGATGAAATCTTTTCAGCCGATATTGCTACGATATTTATGGTTTTGTTCAAAGAACTACATTTATGTAAATAACTTGGAACTCCGTGGAAATCTGGGACTAAATGAGAAATGGTGTCATAATTCAGTAACTCATAAGCGAGTCCGGCAGAAATCCACCTTTCAACAAAAATGTGTGTCAGTCTGATAATATCAACTCGTGTTTTCTTGATAATCCATGAATAGTTAACCCTTGTTACTTATTGAAAACCGTAAATAAGGTGTTGTCTTAACGGATTAACTTTTTTCGACTTGGAAGAAAGCAAAACAAATAAACGTGAAGGCGGAACTCGACAGTCTGCTTTCTCAATCCGTGGAACGGTTCTCATCATTAGCACTAAGTTTTGAGAGATGTAAATATAGCCTCGTGAACCCATGATGCCAGTATTGTCAACGGAAAGTGTGTTTTTGATGCGGCAGAGTTTGAGGCATTTAAAAGAACTGAAGATAATTGAGTAACTAATCATAAATAGGTCTGAAAATGTCCTTAACACTGTTGTTCTGGATAAGTTAAACAATGTAAGCGAAGTAAGAACAAACGATTAAAATAGAATAAAAATCAGTTCAGGCGGAGTAGCCAACTTAGTTGCACTTGCCGTTGGTTCAAGCAACCGAGCCGGACACGGCGAATCCCATGTGTCGAGAATAGGTCTCAAAAAACTCTGGATGTGCGATAGCTGTGAAGGTCCACTTGTGGGAATCACCAAAATACAGTCCTCATTCCCTCATCTATCTGAGAGAGGACACGTACATAAATTGCACACAATTTAGCTTGGTTCGGGTCCAGATGAAAATCATGTGGGTAGCCTTTTAGAGACATATTGCACTTAGTCCGAATTACCACCCTAGTTACTAGTTTCATTTGATTTTTACGTGATATAACTGCATGAAGAAGTGTAACAGAGACTGGCCTCATCAACCAAAACCATTCATTTAAAATTTTTTTCCTGCGAATTATCTGGTCAGGAACAGTTTTGTTTAGGGCTATAATAATATATTTGGTATTCTTACCTTTGTTCGTACACAAAATTAATGCATTTCTAATCTTTTATCCCTCTACTTCCTTTGTTAGTGAAAAGAACGTGTAAATCATAGTTCAAGAAAAGGACCACGGCCAACAGAAGGCAGACAAGTGGGAGAAATTGACCATCGGTAGCAGGATTCGAAACAGTAACCTTCAGGTCCGAACGCCAAGACCTTATCTATTTCAAAATTGCTGGAAAAGCGGCCGTCTCTATGTTACAGGAATGAGAAACGACGGGAATTTGATAAAATTTGGGACGAACAATTTGCTGAAATGTCACAATAGCTACCGTCTGTACATATAATGGTTCGATTGAACTAGTTGTTACAACTGTATGATCCCGTGTTAGACAAAAGTGAATGATATTCATGGTCCTGAGGGAAACATTACAGTTAATGGAAGTGATTTTATTCACACAAATCTGTGCATGTTTGGATGACTAATATAAACATTCGACACGAAGATACCACAAAAAGGTACGGACATTTTTCTTGTGCCCATCGCTCTTCGAAATTGGACTGTTAAAAATCGTTTCACTTATAATAATATATTAGCTATCATCTCTTAAAAGCGGACAGAATTAGCTTTCTCGGTGATTTCCAAATCCATTTTGATGATGACATCTTTGACATATTGCCTACATTGGAAATTCATTTAAAGTATCGCAGAGTAGCCGCAGATTTACGATATTCGCATCGGAATGTGCCTAACTGCACAAATTCTTTAAACAGTCGCCATTGCTATTCTGCGAATAAGAGTATAAAGCTAAAACAGAGCAGTTTATCGTCTCGGCCGTTTCTGTTTTACAGTGTTACCCGAATACAAATTTCGCAGTGTTTTGATGAGGCAAACCCTGCTTCACAAGAATCACCGACAAATGTACAGATAAGAGCACCTCGAAGTGAACTTAGTCCACGTCCACGTTAGAGAATTAGACGTGGAACAAACAACACTTCACTTCCTATTCTAGAGTGACTCAAAGCCTTGACTGAGTACGAATAGGAATTTCGCCGATATTTCTAACGGACAGTGGTTTCAACTTGACAGAAAATTTCGTTCTTTATCTAAGATTGATAGTAGGTAGATAGAATGTCCACAATCTTACCGGCATGAGAATGGAATGAAAAGCACCGGGCTCCACTGCCACGATGAACTCAGAAAAACGCACAAACATACTCGATGGAACACGCAGTGTGGCTCGCAAACCGAGTGCGCTAGAATGCGCGACTACTGCATCAACGAGTAGCAATAGACCGGTATTTTTTTCTCAGTAGAATATGCGGTTCACTGTCTAAGATAAAGCGCATCCTATGGTAGAAGAAGTGGACGCAGTCAGCATAGAGAACGTGACCTACGTTGGATTATGGAGTGGATGATAGAGGGACACACAAATGCATACCTACACACACGCACACATACATTTAGACTATCTCAATTGCGAATATCCACCAGTTTTCTCAATGCATTCAACCAGATGCACACATGAACACAGGCGCGTGAATATCTGACAGTACTGTAAGCCATCCAGATATGGCCAGCCCAGAATTGATGTACGGACATGCGGAACCAATCTTAGCTCATTGTCGGACATCCGGTCCGTGGCAGTCAGCATTCAATGGACAATGAATACTGACTGGCACGTGGTGTGGCTCAACTTGAACTCAACTGTTCGAGCAGATCATCTTTTGCACATCCCCTCGTGAATGTGGAAACGAAATTGACTTGTGCAGAGTTGGTAGGTTCGCCGTGCCTCTCAGTTTTACCAACTCAGGTTCGTGCATGTTCGTGCACGAATCAGTGCATTTTCTCCCTGAAGACGGATCGGAATTACGCGTTCATTTGCCCATAAGCGTTTCAAACGGACTAGCGGACCATGATTCACCTTTTCTATCTGCCTATTCCTATCATTACTTTGACAGTATCCATCACATTCAGGTTCACGGAAGCGGTAAGTACACCACAGCCCTCAACCCACTGAGGTGATTGTGACTGTTATTCAAATCGGGTATTTAATACCGTGAGGATGGGCTCGTTGACTGACACATTCACAGTACTATTAGTTGATATTATCGATCAACTGCGGTTCCCGCTAAGGTAATTGAGAACAAGATTATGTGAAATTCGTTGCATCGTAACAGAGCTAGAACTCACATGGGAAAAGAAGTCTACCACCATTTTTTTTGAATTTACACTTCTTTGACCATTGACAAGACAAATTATGCTATTTTCAGGAATGTGGTCACCGCGCACTGCACGGGAGTAAGTGAAGGATTTGGCCTGAGGTGGTACTCTCACATATGCGAATCTCACGTTGAAATGACATGAATTTCACCAATTGAAAGCCATCAGGCTTACATAAAGCGGCAGTCTCGAGTTGGGATGGAAATGGGGACTTTGTCACTCCAAGCCAAGCCATAGTGGTCGTTTCTTCCAGGACTATGAGTCGGACATAGTGCGAAAAATGACAAATCTATGGTTCTGACGTACATCAGGTCATCCACTTTATGTACGCAAAATTCCCGGGTTTTATGATTTCATGCGATTTGGTCTGACAACTAAGTGACAGTGCTACTCGTTGTTTTGTGTCACACGGTTGTTTATTCATAACAACATTCTCTTCTTGATTGGCAAGGTGTGCAAAGATAGGATATGGCTCAACGATGCTCACCAAGCAAGCTCAAAGCTCAACTGATGACCACAGTACTGCTTGCATTTACGCGCTCCAATTAGTATAACCAAATAACAAACATGTGGCCAATAGTTCCAACACTATAGTATCTGTCAACGGTGATTCACCAAGCTGTCGGTAATTCGTCGTTTGAGTTCGTGACGAAGAACTGAAATTCAGTCTATTTCGTCTCGTGATTAATCTGATATAAATTTCAACAACACCAAACATTTCGCTTCGATCACCAATAGTTTTTCAGTCGGCACTAGAGATTATGTAGAGTAAATTTACGCAGCTGAACCTGTTTCCAAACTAAGAACATTTTACTATTTACAGCATTAAACAAACGACAGATTTGCGTTGTAACTTTCAGCTACATCTTTAACAAATCGCTAGAAAGCAAGCCCCAAACCATAAATGCGTTTAATTCACTATATCTTTCGCTGAACTGGTTGGTTTGAAGTCGACTACTTTTTTGCAGGACATTCGGGATAAGTTGGACGACTGTGTTGGCGGATCCTTTTAACCTTATGGTTTTATCAAACTTAACCAACCAGTATACAAACCATTTTTTTTTCAAAATAAGTTTTCTTTGACTGGGTTTTAGCTGGCTATATGAACCTTTTGTGATCTGCAGGCTCGTGCAAACGTGACCCTCCGAATGAGTCTAACGCACGACATTCATCCTGGATGTGACGAGACCGTGTACAAAGTTGTCGTCTGTGCCGGGGAGTTCACAAACGAGTGAGTTTTCTTCATCCTCTTAGACGAACGTGATTGGCTTTTGTATTCCAGCCGATTATTTTTGAAAACTCACTGTTAGCGTTTACCAATAACTAGTTGTAGACCACTCGGGAGGTCATGTTAACATCACACTTCAAAGAAGAATTCAATGAAACGATAACCTTGCGTTAGCTTTGATGCATAATAGAACTGACATTTAGGAAGATAATTTTGTGTGAAATGTAAAAGCCGGCTTCACATGACGCGTCAAAGTTGACCGCCACCAGCCGGATTCGAATCGGCGACCTTCCGCTTACAGGACAGGTTTTCTGCCACCTAGATACCGTGGACACGAGTCTCAAATGAAAATCACGTAATTTGGCAAATACTTTGGAAATCATTATTTTCGTAGTTTGCAAATAAACTTTGTTTTAGTCATCGCGTTGCCTCGTCGACCACTTTCCATTGGAACAGAAATGCATGGCTGAACCGGGATCAAAAGCATGCTGTCACGGGTCCTTTGTTCTTTTGAAAAGACACAAGGAAAAAAACAGAATATTAGATCCATTTATACAGTAACATTTAAGTGAATTTTTCATTCGATATGAAATATCGCCCCTCTGGTAGTGCAAAAGTAAAGAGAAGGTTTAAGAATTGTCAAACGTTTCTAAAAGTAAAAACTATGCAATTTAATTCATTACCACAATGAAATTGTTTCGTTTTCTATTGGTGCAAGATCGATTGGGGAGCTCGGTTGGAGACACAAGTATTCAGTAAATTCAGCATAATATTAGCCTTCACGATTTATTCAAACCAAATTTAAGTTGAAAACGACTATTTCGTACCACCCAATGAATGGTTCGTTTTGTTTCTCCCAACGGCTTGTTTCTGCTTGTCAATGTTTTTCCATCACCATTACATGCAAGTTATACTACTGAATACCACAATTCCATAATATCCTAGTGGACAAGAAGTTATAAATATCTCGGCGGCTTTCATTCGCCTATTTTTTGCACTGATTCCGATTGGACGCAGCCTATGTGCACATTTTTTAAATCAGATATAAGTAGTTTACTGAACTAATTCTCAGAAAACAATAGTATTCAATAAGTTTCGAGCAGTAGTTTCGATTAATACGAATAGATGACATATTCCGGTTAAAGTTGGACGCAGTATTCGATGAATAACACTAGTTTTTACATTCCGATTGCAGATGTTGCTTTTACAGTCAGCCGTAGTCGGATCAGTTTTCGTTGTTTTCCTTTCTAAACCAGAGTTACCTCGAATATTTCAATCGAATTTCCACGTTTTCTTCTGTTTCAAATCGAACTGTTTTCTTTCGCTGTTGCATCTTCAAACTGTATCCATGGCTGATAAGCTGGTTATAGAAGAGACAGGAAAGCTAAAGTGATTGCACTATGATAGACAGGTAGGTTTTTGCCGCAGCAGTTTCTAAACCGTTTCCCTTTGCATCAGGTATATACAGTGTCTGTTTATCCAAACGATTTGATTTTCCTTGTCAACAAGTCGCAGCCTGTGCAAACCTACTAGGTCTGAAATTGCTGGGGTAATCCCAGTCAGCTCTTTCTAACGCAAATTCTATTGTGTTCGTTTGCAAACCTTAGTTTGCTGGGAACTGGCAACATTCACTTTTTCATAAAACTAATATTTATTCTGCCGCTGATAGATATCTGTGAACAGGTTTGAGGAGGAATTAAGGGCTAACTTGAGTTCACCTAAATCGTTTATCGTAGCTGTACGCATATTTGCTGTCCTGATATCAGCTCTCCATTGATGCAGCTGATACTGGATAAGCTTATTCAGAGGAATTTTATTAAAACATTCTGATATCAAGTGTAAATTAATTTACAGAGCTCTTTCGTCACTCAGACTGACGTGTTACTCCCAAGCATTGTCTCATCACCGGGACAGCCGTAATCAGCTTTCAACCACGCTAACAGATGAGCCTGCAACGTTCACAACGGGAATTCATCACGTGAGAGGTACTCTAGTTGCCTAGATCCCTTGGTGTCATGTTTGTTTGGAATTGACCCAGTAATAGTTTTAGTGTAAATGGATTCACCTAAAACCGAAATCACATGACCTGATTGGTTCATAAGGTGTGCAGCTGACCAGGCATTGCTTCGTTCTAGTTGTGAATGATATAATGTTGGTAAAACAGCGATGTTGGTAGATGTACTGTGCCAACGTTTCAACTACCGTGGGCAATCTTTCTCAAGGCAAGTTTTACAATCAAATGACTAAGAGAACTTTTACATGCCAACTCGTTGGCGCATTATATTTACCGACAACATTGTGTTATTAACATTACATCCTTCACAATTAAAACCAACACAGCGCGTTGATACTTCGATACACTTCTTACGTCATTCAGTCCCGATACTGCTTTGTTCTGCTCGATTATTTGGGATGGATATCTGCTGACCAGTCAAACATTTGCAATTCAGAATCTCGAATTCTCCCCCGGGTCATACTTGCAGCTTTTCCCAGTGCAATTTTCTTCATGAATAAGAAATTAAACATCAACTCTATAAAATTGTTCAAGATCTCAGACCGGAAGTAATTTTCCTGCAGAAAAAGTCCACCAAAAGTTTACTTCGCGAGAAGTATTCCGGAAATTGTGCACTTTCGATTGCGCATTAATTGGTCTTGTTTCAAGTGTCAGGTGTATGTCGGATACAAATCACTTTTTGTCCTTTTAGTACACATAGACGATTAGTGTCAAAATCATCTTTTTACTAGTTGCTAGAAGAAAATGATCAGTCAAATGTCTTCTTGTGTGTTATTATCATTACTGGGTCGCTTGAATGTATAAGAAATATTGATGTTTTCTATGTCCTAGGTAGTGCAAATTCTGTCTTTGTTTACCACATACAAACGTTGAAGATAGCCGGCTGGGATCAAGCCAATAGTCTGTTTGTCTAGTGAAATGCTGTGCTTACATTACAAAATAAGCAAACAACATTCGAATAGTCGTAGTATACCTTCATCGTCCTGGTTTCATTAACCATCGGATAGTCACCAACCAAATCAGCATCAAGAAGCTGCAGCTGACATAGACCATCGGGATGTGAGGCCAATACATAAGAAGATGAATGCGGATATGTTGTTTCTCTAATTAAACTGTTTCTTTCTAAGATGGACTTACTGGTACTGAGGGGTTCAGACAGTTAGTCCCGAAATTCCGTGCTTCGCTTTAATACCGTCTTCCCCCAATAAGTAGGGGATTGTCAAACAAAGCAAACGTGCACAAATAGGCAGTCACCTACACGTCTTCGGCATCCGACCAGTTGACACTTGTCTAGGTCCTCGAAACTTACTTTTTATTGACTGTGCTGTTTGAGCCCAGTGAGCGGCTGGATGAGCGCTTAGCTCCATCCAGCCATCCAAAGTAAGACTCATTTTGGAACAAGAAAACAAGCGGATGCTTCATATATTTAGCGCATAGTGAAACAACTTACTCGTCCAGAATAGTATCCGGCAGTGGGTATTGTTCGTTTTCGAACCATGTTCATACAAGATCCTAAATATTCCATCATCTGATTTGGCTATTTGTTTGGCTCTAATGTTTTCGTTCTCTTAGTCATCCTTTTGACTATTTTGGTCTGACTCTGCGAATGATCTCGTGAATTGGAGCTCTTGGCTGGGGGTTGCAGGCGTATATCTGAACTTTGGTCACAATAAGCCAGTCAGCTGATAGCGCAGCCTTTGTCTATTGGGGAATCTTTTTGAAATGGTTGTTGTTTCTTGTTTGGACGAATGCTTCTGATTGTTTCTTGTCAAAGGAACAGTCTCTCCATCCGTTGCGAGTGCATTATGCTCTGAAATATAACCTTTTCGGTTCGTCTTGCCAAAGGGAAAATTTGAGCTGCCTATTGTGGTAGTAATTTCATCTGTGACATTTAGGACAGAATCCGTCCTGCGCCGTCTACGCGCAGAAATTCTAAGTTTAAAGTTATACGTGAGTTAGATTTGCAACACATTGCTTCTTAGGGGGCATAAACAGTGTACTATGACCGTGCCACGAAACGTTTCAAACGTGGATGATCGTGAATTAAAATAGACTCGATGGTGTGAGAATTACTAATATGTCTCCTTGACTGAATCCTTATCTAACACTACGGACCTTGTTTTTCGAGTGGTAACGTCATTCGACGACTGCATACTTTCCAACCAGATGGATGTAGTAGAACCGACAGCAGACGCTAGTTTCGACCTCAAAGATATGGCAGGAGATTGGAAATCCCAGCATTATCTGTCACATCTTTTCTATACCTGCATAAGTTTGCCTTGCCACACCGTTTGCCGTACTCCTGAACTCTGGCTCTGTCCGTCTTATGTTCGTTCTGAGAAAGTTCCAGGTCAGATTCGCCGGTATTTTGATTGCCCATTTTAAGATAAGAAGATCGGTATGAAAAGTTTAATGTTTTGCTTTAATTCACGATATGATTTCTATAATTTTATAAAACACTTTTGCTGATCGGCTTTTGTTGTCTTTTTCCACGGCTGGTCCTGACTGTTCATAAGATCAGACTCACTATCATTTCCTCGGACTCGTAAGGGTTTCGCTTTCTTGGCTTGCATTGCCGTCACCAATCGTGAAAGGATTCTAGTCAATACCTGTAAACTGTTCAGATTGAAGTCAAAACTTTTTCTCATAGACATCAGTGAAGATTTACTTAATTTATGTCGGTACAGTGACTCAATTTTTACTCAACAACTAAAATGTCCTTGAAAAGACAAATTATCATAGACTTCAAAGTTAGCCGGAGATGCCTATTCGGTTTACTAGAAAACTAGTAAAAATCGACAAGCACCTGTCAACGTCCACCACTAAAAAGAATTTCTGCTGGGAGATAGGCCTAAAAACGCAATTTCGGCAACGCTTATAACACGACAAGCATTGACGCATGCGAGCATCAGAGATGGAGCTGATGCTATCTAGTAGCCGTTTGAAGCTTTATGCACCTAAATTGATTTCACTTAGCCAGTGGATTGAAGAATACTTTCTCGTGTTCCTGGTGTCCTAAAACGGACAGGTTGATTGGCAAGTAAGATCGCTGGCACCTCACAAGTAGCAAAAGAATCTTCCATGGAAGAATCGCTTTGTAGTCGGAGAAAACCATCTGGGATTGATAAAACCCAGTTCCCAGACTGGTCGACACCCTTCACTCCTGATGACCATTGGCAGCACTTGCAACCATAATGCGGCATTCATAGGAAATTATTCCCACTGAGCTTGTTTCCTATTGGCACCATTGAAACTTAGTTAACTTAAGCGGGACTATCTATCAGACCGTAAAATACTATGGAGAGAAAGCAGAACATAGTTAAAATGTCTACTGGCGTAGGTGCGAACTAGACAGTCCTGGAATTGTAGTATTTAAGTACACTCTGCTTCCGTAACTGGCGGCATTTGAGTGAAATTTAAACTCTGACCTAAATATTTATATTTGACACGATACACTCCCAAGTTTTGCTAACAAAACAACAGTAAACCAATGATCCAAAAGGTCACTTGGCAATACAAACCGTGGGTGACAATTGTATATGGTTTGGCTTGTGCAGAAATATTGTCTATTGGGTCGGAACTGCGCTAGGATTGTACGGCTGTTATTTCTAGGTAGAACTTGGTTGTTGGCAGAAGAGAACATAGGCAGTGCAGTGGAATAATTGATGAAGATAGAAGGATATGAATAGCCGGAATCGAAATAGGTGAGGTTGAAAGTGCATTTTCCAGTCAACGACTTACTTACTAGCATGGTTGTCTTTAACGGTGAGGTACTCAAAGGACTAACCCTGTCCAGAGGCTATTGATTTTTTAATGACTTATTTTTCGTTACCATAAGAACAACAGGGCACAACTAAACATGTTGGAAAAGACTGATGACATAAAATCCGAGAGGTTATAACTGTAGAATATCCTGCTGGTAGGGGACTAAATTCGTACCTCTGGATGGCCGGCAAAATTAAGCTTCCTAGTCAGATTGGGATTAGTCAAGGTCTACTTGTAGTCCTAACCAGATTATCACGGCAAAGTGGATTGAGCGAGCCATACGGGAGACAAAATGACAAAACACGTAAAATGCGCAAACCAATTTCATTTGGGATTTTGTGTTTGATTCCAAAGTTTTCGGAAACAATCAAGGCACAGACGTGAGGCATCAAAAAAAGCATAAATTGACCCAGATATAAAAAAGGCCAGAAACTCGCAAGCAACGTTGTTCTTGAATATGAGAATCGCATTTGCTTCCAGGTGAGCTTTAGCAGACGAATGGTTATTTTATTATAGGTAAACGACCGAGTGTGGTGGTACATTTTTGAAGAAAAAAGAACTGGACAGAAGAGTTAATTCGATCATTACTGTTGTGGGCGGCGTATAAAGTAAATTCAGTTAGATAAAAACCGAGTGATGTTAACGGATCCCCATCCGTTTGGTATTTTTAACCACCGTCACTTATTTTGTCTGTAAGGGTTATTTTGGTCATTCTATGTCATCCGCTGGCAGGGACATGCCCTATGTTAACCCACTGGTCAGGGCTAAAAAAGCACCAGCTAGAAATCAGGACCCAAACAAAAAATCTACATAACCTGAAGGAGTGTCAGTGCATTGTAATGCGCACACTATTCGACTACGGAATTGACGTCTCATGTTTGCTTCAAGTAAGCCTGTCCAAATCTGCCACTTGACATTTTCGAGTTCCCTGTGTTCCATGTCACAATGGACCAGCCAACCATTAACGAGCTTCATTGAGCTAAGATCGCAATATGTAGCCGACTTCACAACACTTTGATCTGACAGATAATGCACTGAGTCTAGAATGATAATTGAGAGATTAAGACCGTTTCTGCGTGGAAAAGAAATCTGAACAAAAATCAACTTTGGGAAGGATTTATAACTACACTTTACCCATCCAATCTTAAGCTGTGAGCACTTGGTCTGTTTAAATGTTTAACATCGATTTAGGTCACATGCTGCTCGTTAAGAACAGACTGATAACCGCTGGCATAGCTTACTTCCAACTATTCTTTGTCCACATCAAATCTAGGAAAAACAACCCTTTGATTAGTCAAACAAAAGTCATTTGTATCGAAGCAATCTGATCATTAAGATTTGCGCTTAAGACACAAGCACCTCAGTTCAGCTGATAAAATACGAACCGTGAATCAGTTTAATATTCACGAACATCGAGATTCATTTCAGTGAAACAAGGCTGGTTGCAATCACAGTCAACGATCACAGCTGCCAAACTTCATTTTGGACCGGATTTTACCAGATAATTTGATTTTACCGCCAATCTTCCTTTGCTTTGGTAAGACTGACAGGATGATTCGGATCCTCGACCCCTCCAGTTGCTCTTTGAATGACAATAATCGTGTACTTGTTAGTCCATCTAACAATTTCATCGTAAGTAAATGGACGACTGAGTAAGCTGGAAGAATCCAAATGATTCTGTAGAAATGTCGAACTTTCTCTACTCCGTATGCAGTTCGTTTGTATTAAATAGGGAAACTTCTGCCATCTGCAGAATCGATATGATGATGATGGTTCATTTGAAACCATTTTCGTTTGCGATCACTTTGTTTACGCGATAAAAGTGATAACTTTTTTACTTCGAATGAACATTCTTCACTATTATTTGACTTTTATCGACGACGAGTAATATAAATAGTACTTGTTAGGATCTCTTATATCTGATCAGTCACTATGGTATTCACGTGTACATAAATGACTTTAGTGAATGCACTGTAAGTGTTAATGAAACAAATCACTGATCATTTATCCAATTTTCATGCCGATACATCTGGAGCTCAATGGACAAGTTTATACGCTAACGTTTTACGTCATTCTGAACGTGTAACACACGTGTATGTGCACATGCAGGTACCGTGCAAACGGCTCCAGTGTCAACGTATGCTTGGACACCGAGCACTTTACATAATAGATAAGGCAGACAATTTTTCTCAAGATGGACATCAAGTGGCAATTAAACAAACGAATTGTGGCTAAGATCACCCCAAGGCTCATTCCAGTTGGATTTCAAGTTTTATTCACTTACTGATTCTAATTGAACAGGGCATCCTGAATAATCCGAAATTTATTACATTTTGTGCAGTATGGATAGCAACATGTTTCAGCCTAATCATTAGTAAAGAGTATGAATGTAATTCGTATAATTAAACATTAATAAAACTCGATATTTTTTGACGGATGGAAAAACTAAAGGACATTCAGAGTAACCTCTTGCAGTCCATCAGAAAAAAATGGTGTCATTTTTTTGTTGTAATAGTGACTGAAGTTTCCCGGGGAAGAAACACTTTGCCCTTTTTCGTTGTTATTAATTTAGGAGCGTGAGTCCATCTTAGCAACACAGAGATTATTGTTCACTAAGTGCTACTGTCCGAATCATCACAGGCTGCTTCTGACATGTCAAGAGGTCCAAATTCGGTCAACGACGGTAGCTTAAAGAAACAAAGAAAATGAGGCGAAATTATTACAGCTTGAAATGTATTCCATCAAGGTGATGTTCTCGCCGGCTCCTAAAAGTAATCCACGCATTTGTTTTGCTTGTCACCCTGGACGCATCAAGGCTTCGAGTCGCTGCTTTCTTTTTCCACCATGAATTAATTCACCATGATAAACGCTTGTTTGTTGCCTTTCGAGATTTCTGGAAGCGGTTCCGTTAGATCCATGTCCACCATTTCGTTGGAAAATCTCGCCGTATTAGCTTTCGTGTTGCTGTCCTTTTGCGGTTGAGGTTCGTTCTAGATGCACACGTCTGACACCAATGGCAAAATTTGCAACGTCGCGTTTTTGGTTTGGTTAATGGTACCGCGCTCATGTAGTGCCAGTGGTGACAGCACCGGCGTTGCAGGACTTCTTGGAACTGTGACTGGAAACGACCAGCAACTGCATGTGTTTTGGCCTATTTTATTAGCAAGAAGATATCGTCTTGTACCTGGATGCGGCATCACAACGATCACGAGTACCTCGCTTCGTAGCTGGAGTCTGCTTTTCTGGGTCTGTTTGTCTACGGTCTTCCTTTAAGCAGCGACACAGTCGCATTTCAGGGTTATGTTTGATCACACCAAGCCTTCACCTTCGGCATTACACACTGATCAGGCATGTTTGGTTGCCCAACAAAATCAATAAAGCTGTAGTCGAAGGATCCTAATCGGCATTACTATTGCTTCCAAATTACAGAAAGTATTGCGCGATACCAGGCAACTTGACGAGTGAGCCAGGCGTTAACAAAAAACGAAACTTCACTCTGAAATGGTATGGAGAATTCCTAGTAGCCGTGAGCGAATAAGCTCTACAAGATGTATTGGTCCGGGCCGAAGATTCGCTTTCGCCCAGAATAGTAATGAATAGAAGCAAGGTGAAGTCTCCAGGTCTTCCAGATTGATTAAAGCTCTCATTCTAATCGATACAGTCAGTGGAAGAATATTCTGTTCAATCAGATGGGCGTCTACTCAGCCGCTGTTGACTGCCCTGATAACAGGTTCTGGTCGAAACTAAACGTTTTGGTTGAGAACACTAAACATTTTATTGCTTACTAGCTGTAGTCCCTTGAACTGCCGTAACGGCATCTCGTGAGTTGCGCGAAGAAGTGCGCAGACGTTAAGAAAAACATAACTTCGTGCCATAAAAATAAGCAATTAAATTAAATTTTGACGATCTCAAATAATAATTTGTTGTGCGTTTTTCAAATACGCATGCGCTTTCAAAATCCATAAGGTAACTACCCAGTCAAATCCCTCGAGTTGCTGTAAGATTCGCGAGTATCCTTTAGAAGTTTGTCTCTGTTCGTCGTAGAGAATGTTTGATAAAGCAGATGCCGAGTCACGACAAAGGAAACGTGAAACTTCCTTTGTGATACTCTAGGACTACAATAGCTTGATCCAATTGTTCTAATCCGAAGAGCAAAGCAAGTCTGCTCTGATTTCCGCACCGACAGGCGCCACAGCCTGAGCTAACAATTAGGAATAAATCACAACAAACCTCAGAACAAATGTGTGAACCACTTTCGGAAGCAGTATCATGTACAGGGTGTTTGTTACGGTGATACAGTCCAAATTTTAATCGCGATCGCATGAAGGATTGTCTCGTCATTCCTGAGCAGAAGTTATCGAACAATTTGATCTGCTTTTGCGAGCAAGGGAATTAATGTCTTTCTAGTAGCTTATTAGTCTTCACAACTGCCATGTGCATGAAATGAGATGTTACAGGGAACATTTAGTTCGGTCTTGGGCCCAATGGTAGTTTTCAGTAGGTGTATTTGGAATTTCTTCAATGATATTCGTACAGAGAACGGTAACAAAAGTTAATTTAATTAATTTTAGCATGTTATTATTGTCGTGATTGTTTGAACGTCCACGATGAAGATGAATCAGACCAATCGATTGTAGAAATTTAGTCAGTCAATATGGATAAGACCTGAATAGGAACGAAGTTCTCAACAATAATACCAAGTTGATAATAATATTCCGCTTTTCTATCACAAACGACAATAATCCTGACTATCCCAAGACCTCACCGTGTACAAATCATCTCCCAGATCAGCAAACTGCCTTCAGAGTTGGAAACGGATGTTTATAAGAGACCGTTTACCTTGCCATTCCCGAACCGCACGTAAAAAAAGAACTGCTATATTTTTTCCCTAACACTGATGACACGGAAATGGAGGAATAATTTTAATCGATCACCTTTTCAGTTATTCCATTAAGCGAGGTATACAGTTACGTGCACAGGCATACGAATAACCACGATCAATCGAGTATGGATTTACAATGGAATAAATTGTTAACATCGTCCTATTTGTCAGTATCAACTTGTACCGGAATTCTGAAGTGACCGAATCGTTCGGTGAAAACTCGACTAGGTCCTGTTGTTTGCAACGAATCATGCACATCCTAGGGCTGTGTTTTCCAAAAACGGTCTGTTTACCATCAGTGTTAACATTCTTGATCGGTCCGGCAATTTAGATACGTTTGTTGGTGTTTGTATGCGTACTTGTGTGGCTGCCTAGCAAAGTTGGTTTGTTTGAATTTACGATCACCCGGAACCAACCGTCAGTCATTAGTACCTGGATATTTGTCGGATGGTGACAGCCAGATATGGGTTACAGGAGCAGCGCCACAAGTCACAGGGTAAGACCTACATTAGTAATTGCCTTTTCAACAAAGTATAGATCAAACGGGATCCAAGAAGAACTGCACTAGAGGAGTTTCGAAAGTCCGTCGGGTTACTCTGGATGTAGGATGCAACTTGGCACTACTAAGCATAAAGCAAATGGTCACTTAGCTACAGTAGGTTCGATATACTGTTCTGAAATAGGGCTGAAATGAGAAATCACCTATGTGGTATGCTAGGGAACATAATTGAGCCTTTTTTCAAGTTCGGCCTTGTAGGACAAACTTCTCTCTGAAGAATTTCAAGAACTTCTGTATTTATATGGCAGCCCCAAGATAAGTGTGACACCACCGACTTCAGGACAGCCGCCGTGAACAGATCCATTTTTATGTGAAATTAACCGCGAGTCGGAAGACACATTGCGGAGATCATCAAAACTACCCTAGATTACGGGCTAGTAGGATAGGCTTTTCGGACGTTTTCTTAAAGAATCTCCGGGAGCTGCCGGGAGACGATATGCTTGAGGGGCAACCTGGCCAAAATCATATACGGAAAGAGACGTGTTGTACTACCGGTTTGGAGCAAATTATGCCGTCGAGATGTTTTTGTCCTACGATTACGAGTCCAACAAGTCATAACGATGTCACGTGCCGAAATACGGCACCCGGGACAACACACATCGATCAAGAACTAGCATGTCATTTTTGGTGGTCACAACAGTTGCGCGATATAATCAACTGCTGTAACCGGTGTGCAGTTTGCATTTGAGCGAAACCCCAAACTGATTATATTCGGACGCCTTTACAGCCCATGGTAAATGTATATTCCAATCAACTGGTGGGGGAGTGCATAGCATGGGCCTACTGCCAAAAACTGTTGAAAATATTCTTCGATGAATTTTCGAGTGGAGAGTGAGATCGAGTGACTTCCTGATGCCTAGTGGCCTACAGAGCCATGTGCATGTATCTACGGGACACATCTTTCGCAACGGTAAAAGGCAGTGTGATTGTGTTTAATATGATGTTTCGATCCAAACCAGAAATCGTCACCAAGAAGGGATTCAAATTAGACGGTGAATCTTGGTGTGCATTAAAACGACAAACTGAAAGTTATATATAAACATGTATATTTAGACATACTTACATATGCATATATAAGCGTAAGCTATCGAGAAATTGGCAGTAAACTTTTCCGAAGATTTGTTCATTTTTCATAAGAGTAACCCCATTTCTCATCTAGCTAAGTCTTCAAACGGAGGTTTCTGTTAAACAGTAGGTTGATCGCTCGTATTGCTTTCACAAAAAAGGATTCGCTCAGAGAGGTAAAATGAAGTTCCTGGGGTCAGAATATTAGAGGACAATCATCAGACGTCAGTCGTTTGAAAACCGACTTATATTCTGAAAATTTTCGGATTCTCCAACTATTATTAGAGCGGGACTGTTATGATTGATGATTTGTATTGTAGACATACACCCCGCAGTCAGCAGGTGACATCATTCATTGCTGCAAAAATAGTACCAAGAATTATTGATTTTCTTTGAACCCTTGGAAGAACGAAACGGGAAACGACGCAGAAGTTTCAGGCTAGATCAGACATTCATAGAAGGCTGAACAAAAAATCACATTTATTAATTCAATCCAGGGGTCACAGTCACGGAGGGTATCAATCTGACGAGCAACCTGTTTTGTCGACGAAGTTATTTTCGAAGGTTGAGCTTTGTTCCCTACCTACAGTCCGTTAAACGTTTTCTTTTGGAAGCGAATGGAACTCGCTCATTCTTCCGGGGTGGGGGAAGGGGACTAAAGCTATAGGATTGCCAAACAAATGGTCTTTCCTTGCCGTGAATACTAGCGAATGCCTAGAAGACAATGACATCTCGCACAAACATAGCAGCTAGGTAGATTAGCGCTACGTGGCATTTGATGCCACAAATTGGATATTCACGTAAAATCACCAGTGATATACGAAAAAATTATAGTTTTTCACAGCGGAAGAGGTAAAAATGTAGCTGTTACTTTACTCGGTCTCCGAAAAATGATTTTGAACGTGATCCAAACGAAAAGATGTTTGTCATATTGAACATGGAGTTCATTTGGAAACGGAATAGAAGAACACGGATGCGAAACAGGCAACAGTGATTCATGCCGCGTTTTTTTCATTTTTTAATCTCCTTTAATGATGAACCGATAATGTAAATCATTATCTGGAAGGGAGCCGTGGCCAGCCAATGGCTGCCAAGCGAGAAATCTGACCGGTAATGAGTGGATTCCACTCCAAAAATGCAAAGAATACCATCATTACGTGTAACAATTTTTTTCGAAGAATCTGCTTTCGCTCTGATTTTGAGTTTGGGATGTGCTAAGGTTTGAGCCACCTGGTGGCAGTAAGAATAAAGTGTCAGATGAGTTTCTGCACATTCGATAGCCGAATAAGTCGTAGTCATAACGCCCGTTATCGCACAGGTTCGGTTTTACATAAACGAATATAGGGCATTTTACTTCGCTGACCTAATGTCCAGCAGCATGTGGTGATTTCCACTGAGATCCTTGGTACTGGCTTGAATTTTATTCAACTATGTGCACAGTCAGTAGGTCCTTTTAACATAAAATTACGGACAAAAATGAAAACTGATATGTCATGACCAGCGGTAATCGCACGGTCATTGTGGTGCATTTCAGCCGTAAGGTCCTAGGTTCGAACCCTCCCATGGCCCGGTCAACTTACTCGTGTTAGAGACTATCGACTTGATAAAAAATGATGTATTTTTTCTGTTCCCTAGGGGAAAGTTGAAAGAAATTGTGACAATACAAGTATCAAACTTTGAATCACTAAAGAATATGAGCGCAATAATCGATGCACCTGCATGCAGATCGTTTGTGACTGAAAAACTTTCTGTACACAAAAGCGTTGTTTGCCATGAAAATGACTGTCACAGAAAGTTGCAATGAGGTGATCTTGATGTAAACCATGTGTTTTGTAGATGCACGCACCTAAAAAAATAGATGAAATGAGGTACGCTCTGCATTGCCTTACAAGTAACTATTCGAAGTATTTTACGTTTCTCATGAACTCTCATTCTGATGCCTTTTTGACTCTATACGATCTTTGCTGTTTTCTAAATGATAGCATTTTTCTTAAAGTTTGACACTACCCCACCCTTTCACTGGTTCTCCATCTCTCTCTCTCTCTCTCTCCGGTTCCATCTCACTACCTCGTTTACGATTCTCACGTTCGAGATGTGAATTGCTACCGTCGGCCACGCGATTTGTTCAAGCAGCCTGTGCGGCACAAAGCACACCGGAGCCTCTGACATTCTCTGTCAACTCAGTGGTACGTGATTTGTTGAATAAGCTTTGTCACTCGGGCTTAAAATCCATTACGGTCCGATGCTATGATTTTTGGTACAAAAATGTTGATTTCAACCAAGTCGCCCGAACATCATTTTCCGAGAGTTGTTCGAACTGCATCAGAACGGGAAGTGAAATCCCAAATCAGTTTCTCCTCCTAATCGGGTTACGCTCATCTGGGCCCGGATGAGCTCGATAAAGTCGAATATTTCAGTAGTTTTCATTTCAGCATATTTACCGTGTCTGATAACTATTGATTGCTGACCCGATAAAGAACTCAACTTGGACAATCGAATCAAACGGCCTGTTCCAGCCACTAACTCGATCATTACACAATTCGTACGACTTTTTTGTCATAGCAGTGAAGTACAGCCGCTTTGTGCAATACTGGTAGATTGATTTTGGAGATAATTTCAATGTTTCTATGAACGGCATTGTTTATACAAAAGACAAGCACTCAGTACATTTTCCACAACCATTATTCTTTTTCCGGCATCTTCAAGTAACAGGATCTCGTGACTCCGACCTTGACGTCTGACTGGATTCACAAGAACCATTCTACTGTTCAAGATATCCACAACTGTTTTGTCGTGTCACTGACTGACTACCCTTACCCATCTTCCAGCCAACGTAGACTTTTGAGAAAACGCAGGCAATCAGTTGGAATTCTCAGTGTATGACGCACGTAAACTAACATCTTAGATCCAATTTTTTCTAACATCTTAACTCTAGAACTCACTTCCTTATTTCTAATACCCTGGTTAATAGCATTCCGACAACACTGCAAGAATACGGGAGTTTTCGTGAACCAGCTGTCCACAACACTCGTGCTTTGAACTGTGTGGCAGAATCGATCCGGTTGTTGCTATGCCAATTCGTGACCGATATCCGGTTGTCAAGATGATGCTATAGACGTCCCAGATTTAGGGGTCAAAACAGAAATGTGTACGCGAAGATGCGCTGTATTATATATAAGCACCCAGAGAAAAAACGTATTCACACCGACCAATACTCATATTGTCATAACACGTTCCTGCTTCTCGTCAACCGTATCCTGCTAACCAGTTTAAAGGTGCAAAAGAAATGTCATAGGTGATTACACTCTCCTTTAGGTGATAACGAGATACTTACCATTTCCTTTAATCCTCAGTCGGAAGAACTGTCACATTCGCAAACTCTGATCCGCATTGTATATTGTCCTAACAAATATCGATTACATTATTCACTCACATGTGAACAGGGCTGTTTCTACAAGAGTTGTGATGAACTATCCTGACGAAAACCTCTTGATTGCACTGAAATCGGGTGAAAGATTGTCACGAAAACGTATTCAAACTCGTGAACAACGATTAGATAACAGAAAATTATTTCCCTAGAATATCCTTCAGCTACGAGCAGTGTTGAAGAAGAGCACGGTTGACTGAGTCAAATGAGGCTCTTAGACCATGAATGGGATCGTGTACCACCGGACGTCATTCCTGTAGTCCACAGTGTCAATACAACCTCGACGGGGTCTACAGCCAACTCTACTTCAAAGCATATGCCTGACGAAAACAAAATCCTATGCTAAACATGAGTGCGGTATGCAATTTTGGACAGTTTAATAGTAGCCGCCAATAATCGTTGAAGTCTAATCTCATTTTCTGCATAGCCATCTCGTGAGATGTACTAGCGACGAGTAGTGAACAGAGCCCATGTATTTCAGCTTTGCAGCAACACGTTTGTCCTGACCCTAACCGGTTGGTAAATATTAGACGCTACTGATGCGTAATAAAGTAACTCGTTTACGTATTCATTCCATCGCATTGTTAGTTCCCGTTTACAATGGGCATCATGCGGCAGGTCAGTTTTAACGAGTTTTACTTAAAGAAATAAAGGACAAACTCTCCCAGAAAAATGAGTTTGATGAAACGGACGTTCAACATCATCTTTGTATTCAGCACATAGGTGGCAGATTAACTGCTTATTCGAGCGGCTGCTTTCATCAGCCAGTAATCAGGCATATGCTGCAGCTGACTAAGCAATTGATTTCTGAGCATCACAAAGTTCGACTGCGACAATTAAAGAATGCTATCTTGCAGAGGTAAAGTTCAGTTGCCAGCCCTCCTCCTAAGGATAGTTTGGCTCTCACTGTTTGAAAAGTTTGATCTAAAAACATTTATTAGCTGCTAGCCGACGGACTGCAAATCAGTTTGATCAATCCAACCAGTCACTGTTTCTCTTTCTTATCAAGATTCTAAATCAAACTAGGCAAAGGTCTTGAATTCTCGTGTAGACTGGTATCCTGGTCAATTACGTGGTACCCATATCACAACAAGCGACAAACTGGTGAATAAATACAGTAAATACTTAGGTACGAAACTTCTAACAAGCATCCGATGGAGTGAATGAAGCAACATCAGCTTGATGCCAGTTCAGTCTATTACAGACGGCCACCGTTGTCAACCCTGGTTGCGGTACTTCACTAGGGCAGTGGCTCAACAGAAGGGTATTCTGATGAATTTTCACCTTCTGTTGTTCGTAAAAACTTCAATTTGTGTTCCAGTTTTACACGTGCGACATGCAGTCTTGACAAAATTCTGTCACGTTTGCTACACTTCATTTATCAACGCGGCGTGAACACACAGATCGTAGACTTTGGGGCCCGTCAGTAAAGAACTTCTAAATAGAAGTGTCCTAGAATTGATGAAAGAACAATGGATAAAGTAACAGATTTTCAAACGGACCAAATATAATACTTTGACTGGACTGGTTGGGAGAAGTTTATGAGTCACTTGGACGACTGTTCGTGACACGTCATTTCTTAGCTCACCACAAAGAAACATGAAGCACTTTGTACACATCTGACATTTTTAGATATCAGATACAGTGCGTAGCTACTATCAATTATGTACATGCACGCAGCGATTCTGTCCATCCTGTGCAAGCCCATGTCTCAGACTTTTTCCTCATTCAAAGATTGTTCTGGATCTGAAATGCCTTTTCATAGATTGCATGTTCTCCGTGGATGATATCCACTGGGAAATCTGTTTGTCTTACAGGAAAGGTTTATTAATCGTGCGGAACTGACAGTGACCAATAAAGTACCTAGAGCCTGTGATCCCACTGCTCAAAAATCACTGCTAGACGAGACAGATAAGTCAGCTGATGAGATGCGTCCACTCATAGTCACTTAGTCCATGTTTTGATCCTCGGCAAGGAAGCATGCGGTCTCAAATTACTGAAACATTTCAAGCCACATCAACTCGGTCCTTTGCGCTTTTATGATGTGCAAAAGTTGATATTGGGTTATGTGAAGAAGTCCTTCTCAGACTCGAGTAGCATTAGGATAGGTGATGGTTCCATAAAACCTCAGTCCTCCCATTTTAAATATTTGGCACTTCTGATTCTAGATTCTGTCATTTTTAAATTTCAGG
This sequence comes from Fasciolopsis buskii, assembly GCA_008360955.1. Lineage (NCBI taxonomy): Eukaryota > Metazoa > Platyhelminthes > Trematoda > Plagiorchiida > Fasciolidae > Fasciolopsis > Fasciolopsis buskii. Next base: position 166,513 of record LUCM01004389.1, on the reverse strand, counting down.
AAAATCCCATAGAACTGGACGTAACGGTAACAAGAGTCGGTGAAGGCCCTCCACTTCGTTTGCGAAGAACCGAATTCTTGCTAACCGAGGGCGGTGAAGTTTCTGTAACCTCAATGGACCTTACACTGTGAGTGTCTTTGATGAACAAAACTCGCAATAAACATGTATATCTAATAGATAATACCTTAGAAGTAACCGTGCACAAACAACTGTGATCGTCAGTTTGCATACTAGAGTGTCCGAATTCCGTTCCTCCAATCTTGCCTGACCTATCGGACCTTTAATCTCTATCCTATCGACCAGAATGTGATATTTGGCTGTCTAGAATAGTCTGCTGACTTTTCGAAGCCCAAATTTATTAAACCTTTTCGACGGTGTCCAAGATAAGGTACATACCATTCAATTGAGACCATAAAATCCAAGCCTAGGAGATAGGGCCGTAAATAGATTTTGACATATTATGCGACATGAGTAAATTTCTTGGAAGATCCAGCTACTACTGGACGGTTGTTGAACGTGCAGTTGGATAGTAAAAGACAGGTGTGACTTAGGTGTCTTAATTATCAACTACAGCGTGAGCTCCCGTTTCAAATGCTTTGATTATTGCTTGAGCATCCGTCAGAGTATTTTTACTTCATATGATCTTAATTTGCTAAAATATTGACTGGCGTCTATATATCTATTTGGTGAGGTGCAACCATTTGCCATCAGCCCAAGGAACGCAAACTTTTGTTCTCCTTTCAGAGAGAACGTAGTAGTACGCTTTTCCCTGTCCATTTCGAGCTGAGAATCAGCATGAACTTAGTAAAAATTCCAAAACTTCGGACTGCAACGAACGCAGGCAAATGCAGTCCTTTCTCTGCTACTCTCGCGGACAGGCCAAAATACATTTTCTTCAAGTAAATTGGCTTAGGCACAGCATACTCGGAGCCGAAAAAAGTCGACCTTGAAATGAAAATTTATGGTTTCCTGAAGCTTGGACCATATCACATTCGGTATATTTTTCGATTGATACGGGATGAAAAATCGATTGGCAACTCACAGCTGCAAACGAGAAAACACTCTACACCCGTATTGTTCCTTAGCGCATATTACTGGCTGACAAAAGCAAGAACAAAGGATATCATAGATCATGAATAATTCTGGATACTTCTTAACGGTTAATTGTACATCAGCACCGTGTGATGAAGGACTCACAATTCATTCATACCAGTTTTTATCTTCACAGATAAGAGCACTTCAACCACAAGATTTTAATAAGAGTTTTGGTATATGTATATGCAATTTCAATATTCAAGATGGCAAAAGAACCCTAACCATAAATTTGTATTCAACTGTAAACACCACGAATTGCATTACTGTTGGCGGCAATGCAAAGTTACTCGGAGAAAAATTCGTACAAATGGAAGATGGGCAGTTTGATTACAGCCTGACATTGTCAGACTCGCAACTTCCAGTCCCGATCAAAAGGGTTCTAATTCCCAAACATGTTGCTTACTTGCGCACCGGGAGAAAAAATTAAAACAAAAACGAATAATCAGTCAGGAGCAACCTAGAGTGGAAAGTTTAACAAATATCACGGATGAGAAAAGATTGAATTCGGACGGACCTAATTTTCTGAATGAAGGATCAAATACTGAACAAATGAAAATAAGAATATGGAATTAAGTAAACCTATTGCAAATTGAGTAAATTCACTGGAAAACAGTTTCCAGCCATATGATTGCACCTGATCCGATAGCCAGGGTCATGACATCAAACGAACTAATCGTTGATATGGTAAACGGAGAATTGATCACGCAGTTATAAATTGAATCAATCAAAGTGTAGTTTCTCGTATTGTTCACTATACATAAATTAATCTGTAGTTGAATGGATTTATACTGGACCTATGAACAAATTTTACATGAAATCAGTATAGTAGTGTTGGTATTTCTAATCGGTTGATTGCCGGCCCAGTTTTTTTTCAAAGTTGCCAAGTAAGAGGATAAAATGAGGGGAATTGTGCTTTTTGTTTGCTATTTCCGTTGGCCTGTGTTACAGCCATCAACGACCATAGAAAATCCCTTTTCACTTGTCCTGTGCGCGTTACTGGTCACTGGATGATTCAATTGCAATTCACTAAACGGGAAACACGCAGCATAAGAAACTGAGGCAAACATAAAGGGAAAATTATCCCGTTTTGCTTTGATTCGACTCTCTTGCCGTCACACCGAAACTGACAACAATATAAATCCATTAAAAATAACGATATTTCTCATTAGTGCTTTCTTGCATAGTTCTGATGAGGTTATGTTAAAAGCGTTCTCACAAACGCGACTCAGTCAGGTTATAATTGAACCTCAGTGACGAGACAAGGAATATCTTGCAGTAATTTTATTTCTTCTGCAATCACAGCAAAACATACCGCGTTTGCCGGGTCTTTATGAGAGAGGGAAGCTAAAAATCAAGAGGTTGGCCTGAATTTATCTTTTAGCACAGATTCGGTTATTTTCTTTCCCAACTCCACCACTAATCCGCTTGTCCGAGATGATTAGCATTTATATTGCTGGCAATTTTTACTAATCCGATCAAACAAATAAAACCCTAGGGCGAGAACAAATCGGAAAACGTAAATAGTCAATCCTTACTCTATTATTTATTCACTAGAAAATGGAAATCACCGTCCAAAGAATACGAAATAAATTGCCCTGTATCTTCAAATGAATAAACGCTAACATTAGTACACCTTACACTGGTACACCTGCACAATCCGCTGTCTTACGGTATTTTTGAAGATGTTAAGACTTGAACAGTATTCATTGTAAAACTGTAGAGTCCATCTGAATCCCATTCAAATTTTTATCATATATGAAGAAGCGTGAGAAAACCAAACTCGTTTGTATTCGTTAATGCTAGCGAATATATTGAAATATTTACAATTTCCAACAAGCTCGTACCATGAAAACCACTCTCACCAAGTTGGTTATTTCGGTTTTTTAACGAAAATTTGTTCACCTGCATTTTGAAGCTTCTTTTATCCTTTTACTTCCTTTATCAATGAATCGAAAGGATAAATCCTTTTCAGGTAGGGGTCGGTGGCCAACAGACAGCTGCCAAGTGGAGAAACTGACCGGATGTGAGAGGACTCGAACCTGCGACCTCCACTTCCGCAAGCCACCACCTTATCCGTTCGACCACCGTCGGTGTTTTAGGTCCGCCATAATTAAAGAAAGCGTTGGCAGGCATTCCTTGTCCCAACCGTGTTATACCTTCCAGAGGAATAGAAAGATTCCCTTCGTGTCACTTTAAATACGGCAGATGTTTATTTTTCGGGGGTATCTTCAACGCGGTTAGCCACGGGCATAATACATTTCGGTTTCCCAACGGAGATGCCTCAAAATAAATTCTATATATATGTATACGCATACAGTTACCTAGATTTATTCACAGATCATCAGCTGTTATCATTTAGCCGGAAGGAGATGTCGGTCAAACGTTTCTCATCACAATTAACGCTTTTGATCTCTGATGTTTGCCAACGAATCGCCATGCATTTTTCAAGCACGAAAAGCATCTATTTGCAGTGTTTCTTCTGTTGATGATGTCCGTGCTAGTTACAAGGGCTGAAAATAGTCGAATGCAAACTTTGACCTTAAAGTTGATAGGAATTTACGTCTGACAATGCACATTCAAACAGACAAATAAAACAGACCTAATGGCAGGATTGGCGAGTACGATCTAAACAACAACACGCCAGCAATTACACTTCTTCCCGAAGGATTTTACCAAATGAGTGACTATTTTATGTTTACTTATCTAACAAAATTTGGCCGTAAAACCATAAAACAGACCCAGAGCAACTAGATAGAAGATAAACTTTTTGGCTTGTCGAACGGATTTAGCAACTACTCAAATACAACAGTTTGTTAAATCCTTCTGGACTCGAACCAGTGCAACGAGATTTAGCCTTACTTGCGCGCAGCAGTTTCTTTACGGGTTGGCCCGTGAGGCTGCCCCGCAATGTATTACAGCATTGAGTGCCAATGAAATCTACGCAGGCTTAAACATCCACCGTAGCCAGCAGTAGGTAATTCAATTACCTATGCAGGATATTCTTTGGAACAATCCATTATAACCTAAGGGGGATTAACCGTGAAAAGAAATCAAATCTGCCGGTCACGAATCGAACCAAACTTTAGCTCATTGCTGTTAAACATCTGCACAAAGGGGCCACGAGGGATTTCACGACATCTTCGTCATGTGCAGTTAGACGAAACATATAGCTATCACAAATAAAACAAAGTAATAGCGAAAATTTCCAATCATATTTTGGGGGCAAGCTGAATCCATTTGTAATGACCTTAGGTAATGATTTAATCGGCAAATTACTTACGCATTTATCATACCAAAACTTAGCTTATTTTTTATTTTGTTAATGCAATTACGACCAAGTTTATACTACATGATCATTTGTGCCGGAAACTGACATGAAAATTGTCTGTTTCATTGACTGAACTGCATTTCCAATCTGATCTACCAATTTTCCCACTCACTCCAGCATTGTCCGTTTCCAAGTGGATTACTTTTGTCTACCAAACTATTTTGGGAAACTTTGTGATAAATTTTGTGACATGAAAGCAGAAGAGCACATATGTGACGAGTGGGGCAATCCTATTTGCCGCTCGGGTAAGTCCTAAAATGAAACACTTATTGCTATTTTTTTATTAAATATGCCGTAAATATGCGATCAGTTATCAAGTTACCAGATGAGACAGCATATCTATTAACCGTTTGAATTAAACTGGTTCTCTTTTTGCGCGTTGATCGAACCTTAAATGTATGACCGTCTAGTATCCCACCATCTAGTTTCAGTGAGCAACGTTGGAGAAGACTTCATCCGGATCATCTCATTCTTATTCATCATTCGATACATCTGCGGTTGAAGTTTGCTCTCGGAGCCTAACAGTAACCTCTTCCATATCACTCATACCTTGAATTTACACAACTGAATGTGTTCACCGGAACCTACCAGAAACGAGAAATAGGTGATTAATAGTGGGGGTAAATACCTACTTGCAACCATATCCGATAGGATATTGGCAGACCACTTGGTTTCGTCCACAACACATTATTGTCCTCGTAATAAATGTCGACAGATTACACCTTCTCGCTAACCAACACCGCATGCACTGGTTCTTCTAAGCGAAATATTTCTAACAAGATAGAAACCACATTTTCGTGAAAATATTTTTCAAACATTCTGCACAATTTCGTTAAGAACAGCATCATCCGAGTCAGCGATGGCATGAAATCAAAAAATAATAAAACTATGGCTGTTGCACAGTCAACGACAATAGAATACTTTGTGAGAAAATTGCTCAGCAGTTTACGGTAACCGCGGACAGAAAGAAAACGAATGCCGTCAGATGTTAACATTTCTTTTTGTCCTTGTCAGTCGCGTAAGTAAAATAGCATGCTAGCAAAATGGCACTGACTTTTACCCATTCTCTTTTCGTAGAGATAAAAGAACAAAATTATCCTCAAAGCTCATAACCAGTTTCGTTATTATTTTCGCTCCTCAGGTGTGCATAACCCTGTTACCTATGTACCCCTGTTTCAGCTTCGCAGCAGAATCTCGTCTAAATTATTAGAAACATGAATGTTTGATGAGTTGACTTAATAATCACTCCGTAAGTCGTTGGCAGTTTTCGTTTGCAGATAAGGCTGACCTTCAGGAATTGGACACAAGATCCGAAAGTATGGGGGCAAGACGGTTTCGGAATACGTATTCAGACGGGCAGCCATAATTGTGAACCCGTCCGTATGCTCACGGGGACAGTTTGTCCTTCCATCCCTTGGCGAAACATACTAGACTCAAAAACCCCATACTACAGGACCTTGTGCACTCTCTCTGTGGGGTAGCCCTGACGAGCTGACGGAAAGCTTTCGACGGAAGTCAAATGGGCTCGTCATCTTTTCACGCTACTAATAATTCAGCTGAGGTTTACTCTGCAACATTAGTGCGATGAAAGGAGATTTTCATACAGTAAATATTCTTTAAAATTCAGCACAAATGTTAACCGGCCTAATGGACCGGTGCTTATCAAGACCGATATGCGACCATATTTCGAAGGAAACTGACGCAAAAGCGGAATAGCGTCTGATCAGCAACGAGGAACACTATAGTGCAAACATAAATCTGATCCGACATCGCCTTTAAAACCACCGGCTTGGCAACCATGGCTCGAGGAAAACAGCATTCATCGAGGTTTTGTTTATCTCATCATTTAGTCTATTTTTGCGCACACAGTATATCCTCATATTGCTGGCTCCTCCTTCCTTAGAGTTAACCTAAATTTTTTCGCTGTGGAATTTTCTAAAATGTATTTTTCAAAGCTGACAGCTCATCAGGTTCTAAGAACTGAAAGAATATTATGAAAATGTTCTCCTGTTTTACATGTGAGATTGACAAAGTCATTATCAAATGATAGCACATCGCAGTACATGTATCTCTGGCCCCATTAACGGGATATACCAGTCAAAATATATCCGTTTTCTAATGTGCACTATGATTTTTACCAAGAATATTCCATAACTCTTCGTTAAATGGACATTTCGTTCAGTTTTCTTTGGGTCATCGGTGTTTTACTATTTTCGCTAACAGTTTGTTTTGTCACATTTTGTAAGGCTTTACGTGTGCACCCGGAAACTTGGGGAAACCTTCTGCTCCTTAATTGTCACTGGGAGAATTATTAGTGCTGTTCTGTCAGGTGTCAAACGAGAACTGGTTTCATTGATTCGGAACATCTAGATATCATACTCCGGTTTAAAAAATATTTATAAAATGCATTTCCATTAGATTCCATTTGCCATACGGTTGGAAGTGTTCGGCTATGTTGAGAATGCAATGGAATCAAACGGGTATGCTAAGAGACCTTTCTCGCAGATCTCCATTCTGTCTCTAATGCTTGATTAGGTTTGATACTTGTACTTAGATTAGACTCTATCAACATGGTACACATGTGCACTACAAGTAAGCATCTAAATGATTTCAATCCAGATAAGGCAACTGAAGACATCGTGAAGACCGTATCACTGATCAGGTGTTCATATACAAAATGCAGGGAATTCGGACTTCGCGGAATTCCTTTCGTCGAATGGTTTTTGAGGCACGCTTGGAATTTGCTTCCGCTTGCCATTAGGGTCTTCATTGGCTGGTCGTGTCCACAGACCAAAGCGAAACTTTACCGGACTGTTTAACAGGGTTTGCTTGCTGACCTACCACACCGATCTTTCAATTTCAGTTATGTGTAGAATAAACTAAGCCTACTCCCTTATGTATGTGGTACCAACCGACGGCACAGTAAACATCTTTCTTCTCCGTTTACTCCAGGTTATTTCTTAGATCCCAAGTCCGGTGAATGTCGCCAGGATCAGTGTGTCAGCATGCCCAACTTTTGCCTCAACGGAGGCACCTGTGTGAACAGTCCTGAACTGGACGTAAAACCTCGGTGTTTGTGTCCGCCTGATTTCGGTGGTACTAAGTGTGAGATCAAACACATCAGTACGGCCCCAACAACAACTGCCACAACACGGCCGATAACAACAACCTCGGAGAGTCGCAACTCCATATGGATCGGGGAGTTGGGACCACAGCCGTTGGTCGACTCTCCAGGAAAAAACCGATCAAACAATTTTATGACCTCGCGTCTACGTAAGATTGTTCAGTCCACAATCGTTCCGGACCATTTTATCACCGGAACGGTAGCTGATCTCCACAAAAATGTGAATAGACCACGATCGGAAAATTCAGGGAAGGCATCAGCGGATATTTATTACAAAGCAGCTTCTGGGGAGGTTAGTTTGAATATGTGGCCCTCGTTTGACTCTTAGTAGAAAACAAATACAAAAAATCCTAGAATAACTTCACACTACTTCTTAATGGTGACTATTCTGCATTATTCGCTATCTGATTTCGACGTTTCTTGATTTATCTGATGAATTTTCAATTACTGCCTTACAGTTTAGAATCAATACATAGTTCCTAATCAACAAAGGTTACTGTGAAAGCAATCGAGTCCTCACTTTTCTGTGTACCTTACATTTCGTCACTGCGTCCCGACAATAGGACTTTAAACATCTATGGAAAATCGGATGAATCATTGTGACTTTGGAAAGGAAATGATCAAAATGTAAGCATTTTTTGAACAACTTAGAAGATAGCAGTCAGATATCATCTTCAGAAAATACCTGATAAACGCGCCACCGCAACTGACCACACCGCTAACATGAATGCAGAGTATTTCTGCGTCTTCACTTGTCCATATCAAGTCTCATCAATGGATGGAATGGCCGAAACAATCTTTGTCTATCTGGTTTTCCTTCTAGAAGTCAAGATCTCAGTTTCAGGAATAGTTTTTGTCGGTAAAGTGGGTGAAGGTTTGAAAGGGGGTTCATTTGACATATTTTGGAAAATGGATAGAAGCGACAAAATATAGCCATTGTTTGAATTTGACTCACAAATCTACCTCTGCCACAAAAGACGTCTGCAAAACGATTAGACCACTGTGGAGGAAAAGCTTTCAGGAGCATAATTCCGGCGAATAGTAGGTTCTGATTTATGAGATATAAATCATTTTGAATAAAGAATAATTACATCGATTTCTTCGGTGTATACATGTAGGCGTAGCTATGTAAGGATGTGGTGTATGAAATGAGGTCGGTCATCGATTCCTTCCAGTGATAAATGAAACAGCGTGACCAGGTCAAAAAAATCACCTAGTCCATGTCATGACAGCCAAAGTCAGAATACTATGTGGATTTTATGCTTGTACACCATGGTGGATGTAAAATGCGATCCAAAATTTTGTATCCAGCGACTGAAGCGTCAAAACCACTCAAAACCTAGGATTTTGACAAGCTCAGGTGTTCTCATCCGAAAGTGGTCAGATCGATTAAGAGACATGTGGTGGATGACTACATTCAATTGGTGGAACTCCATGCAGTGATCACTGTCTACCCGGTGTCCACCCTGATTCGGCCAGCGTGGATCGCGCTTCCTCAAGCGAATGGTTAATTGCCAGGCCCCATGAATTAGGAGATCATCGACAACTAATCATTCTTTCTAAACGAAAGTTAGGATTCTGCTATTTATAACTTAAACAACTTTTACGTACAATCAGAGATTGCCGACGTTTTTCGAACGGCGCAATTTGGCCTTACCTGCAACATGACGCTAACGATCCTGATATACTGTTTTTATAGCAAGTTTAAGCCTAATTTTGGCGGAATCCACATGGTCTCCTCTGTACGTGCCAGCAGGTGATGCCCAAAGGTGGCCAAGCGAATAAGGCTGTGGCGATTTGGACATTAAGTCCGCGGGTTCGAATCCTCACACCGCCAGTCAACTTTCCCAGTTGCCAGTCCTCTGTTGGCCGCAACTCGTTTCCGGAAAAATGGTGTACGTTGTCATCTCATTAATAAAGGAATTGAAAGATAAAGATAAAAGTGGACACTGGGTACTCAATTTTGAGTTCTTTCCCACCGTCGAGCTTTACCAGTGTGAGCAGTTTAACATATCCATGTTTCATCAGTTCGATTTATTCTTTATAAAGTACAGTTCTGCTGTCTTAAAAAGAAAGCGGTGCCATAAGGATAAAGAAGGTACGTACACTTTGTCACTGTGTAAAACGTTTTTATGGTCCAAAGTATGGAAGGCACAACTGATCTATTCCTGAAGTGGTAAAAGCAAACATCTCAGCATCTTATACTCAGTTCCTAGAGCAGAACAACGAAAATAACGAGTATGCATGAATAACGTAATATATTTGTTACAGTTACTAAATGAACTTCAAAGTAACTATTTCTTGACGGGAACTTGAACAACGAATGCAGCAAAATCATAGTACATAATTTGTATCCTGATGGACTCCGCTGCACCTTATCGAAAGCTTAATAATGATTATATAATGTGTGCCCTTGCAATAGCTTGTTAGGATTACCGGTATTGCTAAACAAACACATGTGGTTTTGTGTTTATGCAGGTTTAGCTTCCATCACTGGATGGTAGGTCACGGCTGACTGAAGCAAGGTGAGACAGTAGTGGATGGTGCCACAGAGGAAGCACTGGTCGAATCAGTGTTTCGGTTAGACAAAGTGATGTGCAACTGACAAGGCTAGCACCTGCTTCCCGGGTGTCCTGTGATCCGCTTGAGTATTTTCAGCTTGGGATGGCTGAACTTGCAAAAAGGTCCTTTGTCACCCAAATTAACCAAAAAGAAAGGGTACAATTGGTTATTCCGGAGACAGATCCGAGCAACATCGATTGCATATCGTTTACACGACTGAGCTACTGTATTTCCTATGATAACATCTTTAGAATTAGTCCTCATTTCCATGTATATTTAACCAGCCAGGCTATTTGTAGTTTAGCTCCTTCTGTCAGAAATTGGTCTCGCAAGCGAACAGGCAGCAAAACATTTCAGTCCAAGTCATGCAGAGTGTATTGTACAACCAGATTAATTGACTGGTAATCACTGTTTAAAAGTACACTTCTCAGCGTTGGATATTATGTAACAACAGGAAGCTATGTGCGATGCTCCTGCCTCCGCTTTTTGTTTACTTACTTAGATCGTAAACATAGACGTCCGCTGTCTATTCGTTATTAGACTAACATAAAGATGGTCGAATTGCAGACAAAAACAAAAAAAATCCTCCTTTGCAAACGCGGAAGTTTAGAATGACTCTATGAGTGAGATTGTTTGTTAATTCTTTGCAGCTCCAAATGGCTATCGATCAAATCAACAGTGGTGTGCTGATTCTAACTGCGAACTGTAATGCCTAGTCTAGGCCACATTGGCTTCAAAGTTCAACAGTGCGACCCGCAGCGTCAAACTTACATACATAACTTAAGATAAACAAAACCAAGCAGTTGTACAGAAAAGGTTATGGTATAGGAGATAAGATAACTGCGTTATAGGCAATGATGGACAAATAAGACTGAAAAATTAGCTGCCGGGAGTTTGCTCACATGAAATGATAACAGATCTGTGAAAAATAACGACGAAGCTGACGATGATTCGGATGGTTCGGATGATGACAATGATGTCGAGGATCCTGATCAGAAACATGAATATGAAATCGATGACGATGACTGACATGGTGATGGATGCAATGAAGATCGCACGTTTCATATCGATTTTGCTGAATCGCAACGTCAACGGGACTGACAGGCATGTCAACTCAACAAACTTTCCCTTCGTATTTGTTCGACGGAGTGCATTCGCTTGACTTGGTACCTGTGCGCATCCATACCCGTACACACATGCGGTGAATCTCTCTGAGGGAGCCGGATGGCTGCTCAAAGACCACACATAGCTTCAGACACACCGACAGCCGTAGACAGTGTGTCGAGACCATCTCCAGTCAACCTCGTGATTCTCTTCTTCGTTCACTATTCCCAAAAAACCTAAATGGGACTCAGAGACGTGGGTACTTTTAGTTGTACATTTTTTGTCTTTTTTTAATTCGCGCTTACTATTTACATTGTTATTTTACATCAATCGAAATCGATTGGCCCTGCGTCCACTAGCGGACTGGAGTGCAAGTCAGCCAATCCAAGAGCAACCACCTCGAAGAACATCAAGTTGCTTAATACAAAGACATTCGTAGTGGATCAACCATAGGACTGTTAACAGCGGTCTTTTTTCTCCATACAAATTATGTCTTGGATGGTGATGACGGTCATACTAAGGAGGCCGGGTCAGATGATGAGGATGACAGTGGTGGATGGTATTTGAGCATCTGCAACATTGTTTTCGCACCCGACTGTTCCGCAGATTGTGACCACTCAGCTGATGACGTCGAGGTGTCCATTCGAGAGTGAACCTATGCCAGTAGGATTTTCCTAATCACGTATGATATTCATTAGGACTGTAAGGGATACCCAATTTATCGATCTTGATATTTCTGCAGGGTGAAAATTTCTGGTTCGAGTACTCGGAGAGCACCTCCATACTTCAGTAATCAAAAGGGCCATTTGTCTTTTCGTATTGCTTAATAAAACCTAACGTGAACTAAGTTCATCTTCAATCACAAATTAATTAAAGCATCACCACTAAAGATACCGTGAACCAGTAACTTATACGGTGAATGATATGAAATTTTCGAACGGAAATTTGAATAAATAAATTTTCAAAAACACTAAATTATAACTAGTTAGATTTAGGAAAGCAATAATATTCTATGCATCATCAAGATAGTATATCAACTGACAACTGGGATAAATATGTCCTTCACCAAAAATTCAAATCACACCGAAAATAAACATGAATTCCAAGTGATCCGAATTTTTCGCCAGGTCCTAAATCAGTTTACCATTGCGTGCTAAATATTTTTGTCCATCCGTTCACATCCTGCACCCATCTCCCTCGAACAATTGACCTTCCCAATCGCGTCCAAAATAGTCGATTCCCGTGATAGTTACACCCTATACATGCTAACGCAAATGTGTCTACATCTTGGTTCGTTATTCATTCTCGCCAATGTCATCGGTCGATCACGGAACAAATGGCAATAAGCAAGAGATAAAAAAAATTAATCTCCACTTGAACTCCATATCTGTTAGTGTCAAATCGGCCAGCAGACAATCACATGGGCGGATAAATAAAACACAAATGTTTATCAAACGACCGATGCGTGATAACCTCTTAATATTTACCAGTATACAACCCTACACAGTCTATGCACAACTATGTGTGCACCACTGCGTATACGTAAGTGACAGTCGTGCATGAATTCGCGTGCACCTATTTCATCCTGTGTGAGGTGGTTGAAAATTCGATTGGTAATGCATGTTGTACTTTGATCCGTGGTACTTTGATAGGGATTGTAAGGTTGCGTGTTTCGGAATGTGTTTGGCTATGCTCCGGTTTTCTGTATACGCTAGCATATGTGTTAATTCAGTGGTCATATTTTACATTTCCTAATGGTGGAATCGTGAATGTCTGCGCTGCAAAATCTGACGGCCAGTATAATTTTTATATTGTACGTTTTGAATACAATACGTGATTGTTTCGTGGGAAGAAAATGTTAGCCACAGAGCTTTGAAAATAACACGAAATGAGCGACGATATCGGCGCACAAAACTGTCATCTTGGAGGCAGTTCGGAGAGACGTTCGTCTAGTACTGGCAGAAAAAATGATTCTCAAAGGCTTGAAAGTCTTCCTTATGTGCTCATAATCTGGTCCCTAAGTCTATCGGATAAGTTACTCTGAGCCCTCATACATGGGTTTATCTGGGAGCCCCATGGCCAGTTAAATCGGTTGAAGCTAATCCATTATTTACGTAAACAAGCAACCTAATCCTTAAAATCGATTCCATACGTGCTTACACTATTCTGAAATACGTAACTGAATCAACACCTAGAGGTATATTTGGATTGTGCAGCATTGATTTCTCAACCCAAACGATAGTGCGTCACACCGAAAGTAGTGTGCCGCAAATCGGTAGTCTGTTTCCAAAAATAGATGAAAAGCATTCCCAGACCTTGATAAAAAAAAGCAACGGCTTCGGAAACTCCGATTTTCAACCTACTTTCTTCTTTCCGTACAAATGGAATGTGGATAGAATGAGCTAACTTAGTACAATTCAGCAGGATGCTCAAAAATATGTGAACTTGATTGTTCGTCTAGTGTTCACTAAGAGCACACGTACGATACTTCCGTAGGGAATGGGTGCACGCCGGCGACGGCAGGTTTAGAATCTGTGGGAATGCGGAACAGATTTCTTTGTTGATTTTTCTTCTCCCGTTTTAGTTTTCATGCGGCAAAATGTCTCATTGTCAGGGAGGTCACAGTGAAACTAGCAATGTCGAATAAGTTCGTCATTGCTTCCGTCTGTTGATAGAAAGTTCTCGAATCGAAGGTTAATGACATGTCATTCTATGTCATGTTTTAGACATTGCCGTCGCGAAGATCTTCTGAATTCGTTATCAACACCGTAATTATGCCAAAACCATGCAGAACGGTATTTGAACTGTCAAAATGTTATCATTTCAACCCATCGATGGAAGGTCCAAATCTTCCCAATCCCGGTCAACTTCCTTTTTTTGAAAGCTATTTTCTGGCCTGGTTTCGGTCCCTGAAGCCGACGTGCATCGTCCTTTCATCAACCCAGGAGGTGGAATGCTCTGATGCGCTTAAGTCACGTTCATCAGCTCGTGCAGACCAGATATAGTCTACTTAGATATAAATTAACCAAAACTGTTTAATTCAGGCTTAAAGACCGAACGGTTTACATGGTTTACTTCCACGTTGACATTTGAGAATTTATCGGGACATTTGGGGTCACCGTAAGACCAAACTATAAAAAATAAATTTACAATTCACCTGGAGCGCAGAAAACCTAATCACTAGGACCTTTCAGACTAACCTCGAAAGGATCTTTGAAAGTCAGGATTGCACGATACGATCGCCTTGGCTATCATCAACGGTTTGTCATCTCTTTTTTCCTAAAAACGCGCGGTCTGCAGCATTGAAGTTCATCGGTTGCGAGTAGTGAAATGTGGCCATGCAAAAGTCTGTGACAGTTATGGGCATCCGTCGCATCTTCTTGTGCTTATTTTCGATAAATATTTAACAGCTTCCAAGAATACAGTGCCTAAACTGGTCCGACGAAATTCTTCCAATCCGGGTTAGAACACTGGTGAGGCACCATTGGTGCGCACGGATACCAATTCCTGATTGGGACCACGCGACCGTGGTCCGATTAGTTGTCACAACAGGGGATCATTCGTACCCCGATCTCGAAAACGTGGTAACATGTTTCGCTCCAATTTTAATTGTACTCCACAGTTAACCAGTGAAACAGATGGGCAAACACAAGTAGCTCTTAAACACCCAAGCCTGAATTGTGATTGCTTTATTTGACCATTCTGTCAGAATTACCTTAAATAAATCGCATGAGAAGGACGGGAAACGTGTGTCAGCCTCAAGTACAACTTCAAAGTCCGTTTGCTTGCTTTCATGGCTTTAGAATCCCATAATTAGTACTCAATCTCTCAGAATCCCCTGAGTGAACAGGCATTAGGCGCCAATGTTTATTCGACTGTTGACGGAAATCAAACCATATAATTGTGTGGGAACTGCGCTGAACTGCAAACAATCATATCTGAGCCATCCTTCCAGTGTCCCATTATTGAAAGACAACGATGGACTGGCTTTCGTTTAACAGTCATTTTTTCTTAAAACCAGGCAAGGCCATGACCAATAACTCTTCTTTTAACTCGTAATTTATTTACTTAATTTTCGGCGCAGAAATCGTGAAATAAGAATGACGGGGAAAAATCTGTTATCTGGTTTCTAAATTCAAAATCAACACGAAGGAGGAGAGTTCTGCTTGTTGCGTTTACTGGATAATGCGACTATTGTTATATAAAGAAACCTATTCCTTTGCAACAGCATCAATTGCACACAAAAATCAAAGTACCAGGATCTAACAGGACAAAACAAGCAGGCGGTGGCCAAAAGAATAAGGTCGTGGCGTTTAGACGTGAAGTTCGCGGGTTCAAATCCTCCCATCACCGGTCAACTTCCCCACTTGGCAACCCTCCGTTGACCTAAAAAATGATGTACGTCGTTATTTCACCAATAAAGGAAGTAAATGATGAAAATAAACGACAAAAGAAAGTAGTAATAGAAAAATACTGGTCTGATTTAGCGTAATGCGGACAAAGACCCTAGCCACTGACCCACGTAAGTCAAATAGCATAATGCGTTCCAGCTGGTTTGAAGGTCAACCACGTATGGATCGATAAAATCATATATTTTACGATATTCCTCCAATCAACTGAACGACTGATGGTTGACATCTCTATTGATCTTTGTGACCATTTTGGCTGAGGTTGACCAAGTTTGAACAAACCGAACGGTTCCCAAACGTGTGAATACCAAATCATCAAGATGAAATACAAGAATAGCAACTGTACACATTTTTTTAATTCTCAGCGTCTACTTGATTTTTGTGCTCAGTACACTCACCGCATTCACCAATCTGGAACCAAAGTTTAATGCAAGAAACAATTTGTTTGTCTCGTTTGTTAGTCTGATATGTTTGAATGAAGAAAAATATCTAAATTTCAGATTGTGATTGTGTTCAAATTATGCATTCATTTAGCTTAGGTCTGAATTCTGTCTATGGTGTAGTTTTGCTCTTGCCCAGACGTCCACTTTCAGCCTCCAATGATAAATTCTGGTCTACTTTTTGTAGAAAGAATTTGGATGTGCTAAAATTAATTTCATTCTCAGACCAAATGCCAACTATTCATAATGACGAACACTGACTTGTTTTACAGTCTCAAGACACAATGACAACAATGATTGACTGCGTGGAAAGAATCTAAGTTTGATCATTGGCACTGCAAAAACCAACAACAATAGAGAATAATTCTTAATCAACTGACAGAAACATTGATTGATATTCGATCTAACAGTGTTTGGTTGACGCCAGATTGACAATCTTTGTCGTTTAGAAGTTGTATTACTCGAAACAATACTGAACCCAGTCCATCATTAGCCTCATTCTCTAGTACAATATCGAATTGTACTATTTCCACTGTGTCTTTAAGAGTAGGCTCAAAGAACGTAGATTTAGTGATAATAAAAATTGACTTTGCTCAACTCATTTTCAAATTTATCGATTCTGCACCGTTTCGAATGTTACAGTCAAAGTTTGGGCTGCCAAATAGCATGTATCTTTGTACTTCCTCTATTAATGCGGCAGAAGGTTGGTGGCTAACATAATTTTTTCAAATAGCGAAGTTGATCGGTGGTAGAAGGGCGCAAACTGGCGCGTTTTACGTAGAAACACCGTGATATTAGCCAATTGACTACGGCCGATGAAGAGAAACAATCCAAATCTGCAAACTGTGCACTCTAAAATCATGATTCTGTTCACCCGACTACCATCGTCTCAGGTTCGAATTGGGACACTGTTAGCCTAGTCCATAATTCACAGTCATTGATTGATCTTACATCCATTTCTGACACGTAACATCGACGTCATGACCATTCATTCAGATTAATGTAACTATATGCGTGTGATTTTGATGACACGGTTGCCTGTAGGCATTGTAAATGACCATCGTTTCGGCTACCGTGATTGGCCATTCTCGAGGCATACTTTATAACCAAATGATTCTGGATGATAGCTAGATGGGATCTAATATCAAAAGGTTGATCATGTGGGTGGGCCTATGAAGTTTTCCCTCCACTCACATATGGTTGAGTATGTTTTGCGTGTGCGCATGTGAATGAGTGAGTCAATAGACGAACATTTTTAACCTGAGGTGCATAAACGGGACATTCAGTTTGACTTGACTTGAAACTAAGACGTAGGATGTTCAGGAGATCGGAAATTTGTTCTAGTATCCACTGAGCTTCTTCACTAACGACGACTGTCCGCTTTAGATCCTGGAAATTTCTACCCTGTAGATTCTGTTGCAACCTGCGCTGATTTACGAGGCTTCCACACAGAAGTACTCCTAACGTTGTCGCATTCCACTGGGTCTGCTGGCTGTAACATGAAGTGCAATCGCTGAGTCGGTTTTCAATTTCCCTGAAGCCGTCCTCCTACACAGTCGGGACTTTCTATACATATTTACATATATCAATATTTCTCACCAGAATCGAATCTGTAGCATCAGGAGTATGCATGGAAGCTCTTCATCTAAGAGTCGACAGAAGAACGACAACTGTGATTCGTTGATAATTGTTTGTCAGTTGGGCTGAGCCAACCTTAGGAACGAGGGCAGGATGCGCCAGAATATATATGCATGTGTATATAATATAGAAGCAGCAAGTAATATCTGGATGCGCAAAAAAATTTGCCCGGGAGCACACGACCGGTTTCGCGGTTATTGTCGCTCGTCAGGTATGCGTACCCGGCGCTCACGCATCCAGATACTACTTGCTGCTTCTATATATGCATATATACATATATGTATTCTGGGGCATTCTGCCCTCGTTCCTAATGTTGGCTCAGCCCAACTGACAAAGAATTATTAACAAATCACAGCTGTGATTCTTCTGTGGACTCTTCGACGAAGAGCTTCCATGCACACTCCTGTTGCTAAAGATTCGATTCTGGCGAGAAATATCAATCAATTCGGAGTGTACAAGTATGTGGATATTTGGACAAGAGAGCATCGGGTACGCATACCTGACGAGCGACAATAGCCGCGAAACCGATCGTGTGCTCCCAGGCAAATTTTGTTTACGCATCCAGATACTGCTTGCTGCTTTCATGTATACATCAATATATATATATATGCACTCACTGATGACTTGTTCCTCTGGGTGGAGTGGTAGGGTAGAAATGCTGCCCCGTTGCTTCATTCTCCTTCTTCCACAAATGACATATTGTGGAATGAATCAGTGTCCTTTTCGATTGGCTTGTGCTGATTGGTCCTTTGAACGGATCGATAAGTGTAAGTGGTCCAGGTCGACTTGTCTGTTTACCGATCCGCCCGAGGAGTGCCAAACTTCGAGAAATTCCCACCAATGCTTTGTTCTACCCTAGTCGACGATCCTCGCGTTTTCGAAGTTGAACTTATGACCTATCCGGTTTTCCTGAATTGAAATTAGGGAGAGTGGATAGTGACTCTTCGTTACCATTCGGTGTGCATAGGTCCGTGTCCCAAATTTCTTTTCGGTTTGTCCAGGGCACTGTTTGTCACAATCTTTGCAGTCGATTTGGTAGACAACGTTAGTTTGATTCCTATCAGCTGTCCGTTCTTTGGTTTTCGGTAGAATCTTTCGTAGGTTTCTTGATGGCTTGTGCGCCACTTCAGTTCCACTGGGCTTAATTAACCTTGTTGTCATTTCAGAGATATGCTTGATGTGCGGGAAGACGGTTCGTGCTTTGGTCTGTTCAGCAATCGTTTCTCGGTACTGTTTTGTTGGTGCTTCGTCTAAGTACCCGTTACGCAGAAAAATTTGAAACAGATAATTTTCTTCTCGTTTCCTTCGCTCCGCAGTGCTCCAGTGGGATTGCGCTCTTTTGAAAAGTGTCTTGATCCAACTTCTCTTGTAGCAGCTTGGGTAATTGCTTTGAGATTGTAGGATTTGATCTGTGTGCGTGTTTTTGCGGTATATGGATGTTGCCAATATGCCTGTATTTATCCGTGTGACGAGCACGTCTAGAAACAGTAGATTGTCGTCGTGTTCTGTCTCTGTAGTGATCTTGTTTTCCATGAAAACTCCGTTGATGGCAATGAAACTTCGTTGTGGTTCAGACCTTTTACTGATTACGAACGTGTCATGTAGAGAGCGAATCCACAGTTCTAGTTTGATGTCCGGCAGGGTGGTCTTCTCCAGTGTCTGTATCGCTGCCTCTCTAATGAAGCCAAATATTGGTGAGCCCATGGGGGTTCCCGTCACTTGTTCGCAAAACGTACCCTCGAACTTGAAGTGTATCCGCAGTCACAGTCCTACTAAAT
Organism: Fasciolopsis buskii; assembly: GCA_008360955.1. Classification (NCBI taxonomy): domain Eukaryota; kingdom Metazoa; phylum Platyhelminthes; class Trematoda; order Plagiorchiida; family Fasciolidae; genus Fasciolopsis; species Fasciolopsis buskii. The sequence continues at coordinate 147,035 of LUCM01004389.1, read as the reverse complement.
CACACACACCGCCCGACTTCAGTTGTTGGTGTTCCTCTAAAAGTTCTTGTAGTGTCTGCCTTTCCAAATCTAAAGGTATTGATGTGAAAGAAACAAGACGTCGAGGAAGATCAAGATTTCATCCTTTTCAGCGTTTGTCTCGTAAAGTTTTCCAAGGATAGCAAAGGATTGTTGATTGAATGATCATTTCCTGTGATGAGCGGTTTCAGTCGCTTCCATAGGCTTTTGGACAAGCTGAACGTTGGCGTTCCCGTTAGTGCAACTAATGGTCTCGGGGGTATTCGTCCTTTGTGGTTTTTTACTAGTCCATAAAACTGTGCAATGTTTGAGTCATTGGCCTTCATTCTCCGTCGCTCTTCCTTGCTAATCTAATGCAGTTCTTGTAATCATTTTAGTGTTACGTTGATCATCGTCGCAAGTCTTTGGGTGGGATCGTCGTTGATTTATCTATAAGTATCTTGTAGTAATGTTTTCGCTTGTTCTGTATACTCTGTGTTGACCACAGTGATCATCTGTGGCCAAGCGGATAAGGTATTGACGTTCGGGCGTGAAGGTCGCGAGTTCGAATCCTGACACTGCCGGTCAACTTACGCACTTGGCACTCCTCTGTTGGCTGCAACCCCTTTCCGGAAGAACGATGTGCGTTGTTATTTCATTACCAAAGGAAGTAAAAAATAAAAGAAAAAAGGCTGTGACCCGTCCTTTGTCTGCCGGGAGAATAATTATATTCGGTTCTGCTTTCAGTTTTGTAGTGCTTTTTCTTCTGGTTTCTCGAATGTTGTCGTTTGTGTTGCGCGTGAGAGCCAGAACCATGAATTGCCGGATTTCCGTTATTTTTGGTCAGAGTTTCCGGTGTTCTTGAGTGTATGTCCTAATTCAGCCAGGTACTCCTTCTTATAACTGTCTTTAAAATAGAAGTTTAGTCCTTTGATCAGCAGTTCTTTTACTTCCTCAGTGATATCCCCGTGTGACAATTTTTTGATTCATGCTTCGCATTCTCTATGTTCCTTACTGCATGTCAGTCTTCTGAGTTTTTGAGCGATTGAGGCCGTCCTTTTAGTCCTGGTGTTTGCTATAAGACGATCTGTGGCTGCCTTAATTTGTCTCATTCTCTGTTCACCTATTACGGATCTGCATATTTATTTCTCTTGTTATCTCCGCGTACTTCTCTAACCTTATGTGCGCATCCGAAATCATCATATGCACCATACGTCTACCTAATTGTCTCATAATTTTCCACGCCTCTGAATGATTCATGGGTGGTCGGTGGTTGATGCTAGTACGTAGGTCGTTGGCTAGCAAACATTCGTGTAGAAAAAATAGCTGGTCGTGGGTGGACACCTGTCGACATGCAAAAGTTCCCCACGGACGAGCGGCTATGAGCGTTGGACGCTCGAAATTTGAAAGTATCTCGGGTTCAACAGGATGGTGCTGGTTTGTTCAGTGAGCTGGGCAATTTGATTGCAAACGTTTCATCACCAGCCGAAGTGACATCTTCAGTGCTATATATATATATATATATATATATATGCGTACTATTGTCCTCGGTTCGGATGTCCCACTAATTGTGTTGATATCCCGGAATGACTGAAATCTGCCACTTATTAGTTCGCTCCGTTGTACATTAATATGCGATAAGGTCACCAGTAATTATCTGAATTCGTACTTTATTTGCAGCGGGGTGGCATCCTTGAGAGATGAATGTTTTGCATCCACACTTGCTTTTACACATGTAGCAAGCATACGTGATCGGCTGCAGTGGGTCATTTTACGAGGTTTTGTAAGATATAAAAAGTCCCGAACAGAGGTGTGTAGGATGTTGTCCATAGTCAAAATTTAACAAATCGCGACGACACCGCGGTGGTTACATCAGTCGAGCAACTGAACGAAAATCTCCATATAGCAGTCAATTTTAAATGGTGAGTCGATGTGCTCACTTTACTATTCGACTAACTGGCGATGACTGTAGGAAACCCATGCAAAATGCTTCCATCTGAGTAATAAAGACATGAAAAATCCACAGACGCTTGACTCGGTCGTTCCTATTTGAATACGTGGTGGCGGACAGCAAGAAACTGAAGGTAGAGTCAAGTGACAATTGAGACGAGTCAACTTTTTTCGTTCTCGTTTTCAAACAATTTGTACAAAAAAAAGAAATAACAGGACTAATTGGTATTTTTATTTTTCGGCGGCCGAAAAGTAATTTGCTTATTTCCACACTTTCGTTGATTGTGTTAACAATATTCAAATGTTCCCGGCTTTGTTCTAGCACTCGCGTTATCGGGAGATACTCATCCCTGCGGTCGTTATCACACTGGTTTTGGCGCTGTTGACAGTCTGCGTCGGGTTTATCGCTTGGGTTTGGATGCGTAAAGATCGAAAGAAAAAGAGGTGAGGCATTTCCAACAAAAACGATTTTGTTTTGTTTACGTTTTATGAACGATCCTACGTCTATATCCGAAAGCATTGTCTGTCCACGGAGATTCATGTGCAAAGTGCACTTCGTGATGGGCAGTTCGAATAACAATATCGGTTTGACACATTTTCTTCAGATTAACTTGTAACCAATTAATTTTCAGCTTAAAGTTCGATTAAACAATTGAAATGTGGATTAGGAAAATAGCGAATTCTGATTCAGTTGCTAGAACTACCATATCCCCACGAATTAATTGTTCACATCCCGGATACATTTGCTTTAGTTGAGAGCTTTGCTTCCTCCCGGACCTTGCCTTTTTCTGTGCCAAAATAGTCCGGGGGGAATTTTCTTCTAAGGACGACTGTTTTCCTTCAACCCGGCTACAACAGACTTTCCGGACCACTGCAGGGTGCAACTGATTTCCATACCCCGCCCCCCGCGAATGCCCTCGCCCAACCGAGAAATAAAACGTTATCGTTAAGCCGACCACCACTGCCGTTTGATACGTTTGACAAGTGCTTCACTATCTTTTGCCTTAGGCTAGGGTAAAACATCCCGGGCTTTTCTCACCAAAGAATTCGAAATAAGTTTGCAGACATCATGATTACAAGTCTTCGCTATGCAATCCCGAGTTTTATTGAATAAAAATCCACATGGCTGGCAACTTAGTTACTATTAATATGACAAAGGTTTTCTTCTCCCTTCTGTCTGTGTTATTTGAACGAGCCAAATTACATAAGATGTTAATAGAGAAATACCGATTTCGGATTAGTTTCAATCAGTTTTACTCAGAAACGCAATAGACTTTGAAAAAGAATTGAAAAATTTAGAGAAGCTCTCAGTATCCATTCAGTCAAAATGAAGTTTTCCACTCGTTTGCTGCCACGTCCAAATAGGAACATGCACACGGGACTGACCCATCGTATCCTGTTTCTGCGTTGAATTTACTGATAAAGAAAATGAAATTCAGATTTTTCTGTTGTCAATGGAAAACTGTGAGGCATAGTTTGCTTCTGTTCCGTAAGATCAAGATTAGCCCCGAATTCAGTCAACTTCGGAGCATTTCTGACCTCCGGTTAAACGTGGGAGTTACAGTGTACGTATGTGTAAGCCGGTAATAAAATTGACGAATTAGCCAAATCAAAATTTGCGCAGTGTGGATCAGTGCTTTCACAAATATTGTGCAGGGATGAGCCTAAGTTCTCAGTCAGGATGAACCCAATCAAACCTTTCTTTAGACCAGGATTTCGGACTCCAGTAGGTTTGTCGTGAATATCTGTCCAAGAATTAGCAACATATTTTTTGAATACAAATATTTCATCTCGGTTTCCTAAATCTGGGAAGGCATTTTATTTGTTTGACAGGAAAAGCCATTTTTGAATATCATACTGACTAGCTGAAAGAAGACCAGTGTAAAGGACTAATTCCACCGAAAAGGAGTACAGTCAAACATCCGTCACTGATGTTTTCTAAATTCTACATCGATAATGAATGTAATCAATTGAAAACTGGATCAGTAGCCTCTGAAGCGTTTTATTTCGAGGACAAGAATCAGCAAGGCTCATGCACTTTATCCAGATCGATGCCTGAGTCGAAAATAAATTCTATCAATGGGATTCCTCCAAGTTCAGATTTACTTGTTTTGTTGGTAGAACCTAATAAAATAAATCAAGTAATCGCTTCCTTTACGTCCAAGCTGTCGGTTCTTAGATTTCTAAGTTTATTTTGATTTTATCGGACGAAGGCCAAACAAACTGGTTTGGGACGACCAGTGTGGAAACACGTTAATGGTACAACCAAAACGTTGGGCGTCCGTAGATCAATCTCCTACACGTTTGTATGCTTTTGACGAGCAGAAAGCATCTAGCCCTGGATGTTTGCCTTCGTTGAATGGCACTCAGTTCACCAATTTTGGCGATTCAGTCGAGCGCGAACCGAATTACGGCGGCTCTTTGAACACCACATTTGTTACTTCGCGGTATTCCGCAATGGACGGCTACCCAAATCGTCCCGACGGTATGTGGACTGACGATGTGAACAGATTTGCTACTCTACCACGGCACTACAGTCTACGTCGAGTGACTTCGGAATTACCTGGTCGACCGGACACTCTACCGGTTGCCTATACACAACAATATGGTAATCTACCACGATTGACTACCAGCTCTTTCGGCCCTCCCGTTTCTGATGCTTTGATTGACCATTACCTACGTCCGAGCGCTTTATTTGGGAACGGTCTAACAGAACCCGCAAATCAACCCATTTTGAGCCCACTAGTGTCTCCCAGACTGGGGGAAAGTCTTCATCCAGTTTATCCGTCCATGTGTTCTCGAGCACCATCTATGAACAGCGCCTGTTGCATCAACAGTTTTGAACCGCTGACCAACTCAATAATATACGGATCGATTCCCATCGTACGTGACTCGGTACAAACTTTGATTCCAGCCAAAGACCTGATCTCGGAACCAAACAGTGTGATTAGTGCGCAACTGCCTACAACAATCTCGGAGCCACCTTCATTGATCATGTCACATCCGAACACATTCACAACCCTACCACCTCCTCCACCATCGGAATTTGCTGACACTTTCCTCAAATCAGAATGTTGACCTACTCCCAACACGGGGAGTAATTTTGTCCGTCAAAATGGGGCATCCACTGAGCCATTAAAATAGCGCGTTTTCAAACACCCTTGCTTTTTCTTCGTATCTTTCGCTTGTTTTTTTGTTTTCCGCTTTTCTTGTCAAAACGTTTTCAAACATAAATTGTCCTGACATCGATTTAAACAAGTTTTGGTTTCATGAAGTGGTGCTTCACTCTAGTCTCTTGTACGTAACTTCATTTCATTATGTGAACAATACTGACTTAAACTACATAATAATAATGATATTTACTAAGTGTAACATACAGAAATTGTACTGTTATCTGTACAAATATTTGTCCATTCTACTTTTCAGTAACAGATTATATATCACCGATGAATACTGTGAACTAATCGGCAGACTGTATGCGCTGAATGAAGAATTTCTAACATTGATTATCGATTCTCGTTCCATGATATCCACACCTATATTTTCCTACCATGTAGCCCATCGCTTAACACCTATTTGTTTCTTCCGTGTTCAGCACTATTTCAAAATCCCTCTCTAATCACATATATCTTCACAGAAGTTCTACGAATTCCTCTCCTGCCTGGCTGTTCGCATTTCTACTTGGCACAATTTCTGCTCCTGAGTTTGTTGTACATTGTCTGCTATAAATGCAGCCCGCAGAACACATGGCGAATAAATGTTAATTGAAGCAATACGTCCCCATAACCGATATGTGTCAGTGAATTTAGGACAGTATGACGTTCGTGATATAGTTCGTTTCCACAACGATCCTAGGACGAATTCAAGTGGACCTTTTTGGAGCGGGCAGCTGTACCACCACTAGTCAGGTAATAGTAACAATAATGTCACAGCTGTTATTGCTAATATTAAAAACAATAGCAGTTGTGCTATCAGCGTCGTCACGGATACCAGTGCACAAAGCCTTCAGATTGCTGTGATATACTGAACTATCTGACTGATTTGATCGACGGCTGTTTTTGCGTGACTCAGTTTTATCCGAAATCTCAAACTATTTTCGCACTAGCGTTCCTATAGGTAGGTATAGTACATTCTGGCCATCAAAATAATCGATAAAGGCCTGCTAGCGCCGAATAACTTCATGCGTAATTACCAGCACTGTTGATACGCTTCGAATGCCTAAAACTACACGTTTTCCAATGATGCGGTCAGCTACTAACACTTTTGTCAGTAACCTAACTCTTAAAACGACAATGTTATAAGAATCCGTGTCCTGTTTTATCCCATAAACTAAGCAATAGGCCCGATAAGCATGATAGTTGTGCTCTGTTTTCTGATGCTGTGCTAAGAAGTGTGCCAATGGACTGAAAATTACTTTAAAGATGCGTCTGTTTAGGCGACTTTCCGAAGAAAGGCCTGCGGCCTAACGTTTTTCTTTTTGTAATTACCGCGGCAAAGTTTGAAGCTCTAAGATACTGCTTTACTAATTTAACAAGCACCGATGAGCTGCCTGAGGATTTCCAATGGAAGGTAAGGCTTTCAACAAAAAACACAAATATTTTGTGTTGGCTATCTCAGACGGAAAAAACTTCTTCATGCTTACATAGAGATGCATGACAAGGCAAATTCAGCATGGGGATCACTAGTTCATTTATTACTAGCAATATTAAAAATTTTTCTAATCAGTTTACTGTAGTCTGCGCTGAGAAAGATTCAAAACAAAGCCACCTCCTCCACAAACGCGTTTTGTCGTCCACGAATCTATCAATAACACGGGTCGCTTCATTTCAACATGCATGGATGCATTTATCCTATATATAAAACAACTATATCCTGCACGGAACATTTGCTTCTTAATCGGCAGTTGTCACGAAATGACTATCTGAAGGGGTTCACCGTCTGGTAAGTTCTAGCAGATGCCTTTCAAATGAACTGCAGAATACCACCTGTAATTAATCGTTGGGTCCAATGTATATTGCATCCGATTGTTAGATGACATTCGAAGTTGCTAAATAAAGCTTTAACACTACCAGCATTCTACAGGAATTCAACAACACCTACATCGCATTAGAAGCCATTATGGAAATGGATACGGCGAATTGGCCAGCATTCAAGGATATGCTCTTGACCACGATAACAGATGGATCTAACGCTCCATACGCCTGTGCAAAGGCAACTTAGAACGGGCAGTACGGTTATCTCCATTGCTTTTGCTGATAGCTGATAAGCGATGACGCAACCAATCCTCATTTGTCTAATGAGTCAGAATTTAGTTGCACAAAGTTGTTGGCGCAGACTTCTTGGATTACCGTAAGGGACCACTGAATTCATAACGAAATCGGATAAATCAGCACAAATGGTTAGCAAGTAGTTGCGGATGGAATATCATAAGATAACTAAACAACAGAGAAGCTTTCTTAAGCGGAGGTTGCCAAGCAATTAGCAACTTGACATGTGGATATAAAGGCTGTGAGTTCGAGTTCTTCCATCGTTAGCAGCTTTATAATGGCCCTGGCTTGCCGCCGGAATTACTGTGCATTTCCTTTGTGAAAATAAAAACAAAATGAACCTTGAAAATAACTATTTCTTCCGTCTTAAACCCGGAATAATGATGTACAATGCATACGCTGATTAATGCATTCAAGAATCAAATCCAGCCGGCCGTTGTATCCAATACGTTTAATTACTTCTTCCTCCCTTTTTGTGATACAGCAGTAGCAACCACATGGTATATCGTAATAATAATCTGGTGCACTTCGAAATGATAGATAATTATTTTTCGACCTGAAAAAATGTATTTAAACAAATTCAAATGAAAAGAATTTGCCATGCAGAATCGAAAACCTGCGCTTTACATGGCCAGTCCAAATACTCGAGTTCGGAGATCTAGGTGTGAACACGGCTGCAAGTCATTAGATGGTATCGACCAAAAAGTAATGTTCAACTAACAAAATTAACAGCGCTTAAGATGTCACTCTAAACAATATTGTGTTTGACTGATTCCAGACAAGGTGATCATTTAAACATCAGCTGATAGGAAAAAAACGTGACAGTTTCCCTGCAGAGCCCCATCGGACGAAACCTCGCTAGTCGACATACTGACGTTGATGCCCGAATTCCGCTCAACAGGGTTATGTTCGGTCACCATAGCTGTCATGGGCGGTGACCGATAATTTCGTCTCCACACACGATATCGATCCCGGTTCATTTTCACTTACTATCTTCATGCAACCACCAACCGTGCGATCGTTAGGTGTGCAGGCTACCATTGTCTGCATTCAAGTATGCGGCTATGAGAAGAAAAAACTGGAAACATGGTATGTCGCAGATGTCTACTTTGTCTAATGTACACTCCGGTGAACAATCAACCATGAATGTCTTACAGCGCACGTGGGCAGAGATCGTGGAATGTTCACTGCTGCTTACCTTTCTCTCGATGTGAACATCGAATAAATCTATCATAGTTAATCAACGAAATTCCGCTCCATCAAGTATCTCTATGAAGTCCAGCATACATAAATTGATTTGGATTACCTTCATTTGGAAAGTAACTACTGAAGCTGAGTGGCACATCTTGTGTACCTTTGGAGTTCAGCGGTTTGAACGCCTAGATGAAGAAAAGATGCAGGCTCATTAACAGATCACTGAATATCGTTTCTTGGCGCCTAAAATATAGACAGAAGTTCACATTATCCAATGTCTACTTCTCACCGGCACTATTCAGTATTTTTCAATTTGGAGGCAAGCTCGGCTATGTCTAAGTAATGAACTCTCCTGATTTTGCTTTCTATGATCGCCATGAAGCTCAGCCATCTCATCTGGCTTCCCATACCCGCGTTCCGTGTTTTTAATAACACATTTTTTTGTTTTATTATATTGCTGAGAGTTAAGTAATGATGTCAGTCGTGAGCTCATCTTCGTATCATCGAATCGGCACTACGTATGGTCTTCAAGAAGGTGGTATGATTAGTTCCAGACTGCCAAATCAGAAAAGTGGCCAGTAACGAAAGATTTCGAATCCAAAGTAATATTTTGAAATAACAACACTTTAATTACTTGGCTACCGCCAGTTTTGACAATCGCCCCAAATGAGCTTAGAACCACTCATTCCTCATCTTGGAATTTATCGGTCGTATATTAAGCACCTAATATTGTTTGGCAACCAGTGATCACCTTTTGATGACCTTGAACTGCATATCACATAGCAAACATGAGCCCGAATTCGCGCATATTTCTTCAGTGAAATCCCTCACGACGGGTACTCTCTGTTCCACGATATTCTCGATATAGGTCAGTTGCCCGATTTGCGCTGAAATAAACAGAGTGGGACACATGATATTTGATCTTGTGGTACGCGGTTCCCAAGAAATTTTCTTTCACTGTAGACCATGGATGCTCAAAATGCCCCGGGGTTATTGAATGACAGAGCAGACGCTAGGAGGCAACGATTAACCACTGCACCAAACAATTGCTTACAGTCGAATTTAACTCACGGTCTGTGGTTGTTGACTATCAACTGTTGAATACACAATACCAAATCAAGTGGGTTTGGGCATGTGCATTGCATTTTTAGCCTAATGGCACCCATGATCGTTAATCAGTCAATTTCGCGCATATGATTCTCAGCTGTCATTCTCCATTCTGGTCAATTCTGGTATTCATGGATTTAGTAAAAACTGTGATTGTTAAAAATGCTAAATGATTTTAGTATTATTGTTATCAAAATTTCTATTACTCATTATTCTCAATGTTATTATTGATATTTAAATGATAAAGGTTGCGAAGGCCTTCGGAATCTGGAAGTAGCAATCTGATAAATGGAACAAAAATGTTCACACTAGTAAAACAAAGACAAGTAGGCTTATTTGAATAGAATCGAAGCAATGTGAAAGGTTACGAAAAATCCCATTCCATTTTTGTTTCGGGACAGAAAATGATTGCATGAAATGAATCTGTCCTGATTATCAGGGGAATCGATGGTAGAACATTTCACAATCTGTCCCTTATTCATTTAGGCCATCAGCTAATGGAAATAAAAGCAATATTTATAAGTTTAAATAAGAATAGCATCGGATCTAAGATACACGAACATGTCTGGTATACACTGCATTGCGGTCTCGATCAAACCGATTCGAAATCCGAACGTCTAAATACTCGTGTCCCTGGATTTGGTTAGAAAGTTGAACACTAGTGGACTGCCGGGTATAGAAGAAGGAAGAGCCGGAGAAGTTGAACGACTCAGGGTGCGATGAACCCATCGATAGCTGTACTGAAATTGGACGGTGAGGGAACAAACAATAAAATCACAATTTCTCAGTCGTACAGAAATTCAGAAAGTTGTCAAAAAAAGAATGAAGCTCTAAAGTGAGGTTGTTAGGGTCTAACGGTCGCTCGAGTAATGAGTTCCATAGTTACATCATTGCCAAAAGTCGGGACTGTATACAGTTGTTTCATAAACAGACACGGAAAGGACTGGACAGGAAAGCGACGGGCACGAGCGACAATAATCGCAAAATAGGTCAGTTTCGTTCTCCCATTCATATGTTACAATACCTACCATCAGAATCAAATTTTTAGAACCACGTATATCTTTTGTGAAGGTTACCGTTGGCTAACTGCCGAAAACTGTCCACAAATCGCCGTTGTGTTGCTAAAATGGACTCAGCATCTATGCACACCTCTAGTGATTCAAACGAAATTCGAGTGCGAAAATTAATGATCCGACGGTAGGCTACTATGGCCACTGAGCTCAAAAGATATTTCCAAGTAGATGAATTTGGTTAATTTGATCATATGTGCTTTTTGTTTTCATTTGCTTATGATTTATAAATTTTCTTCTTAATAATTTCAACTGGAAAACTATCAATAATTAATCACTTATGCATCTCATTGTGCCCAATCATTAACCACTAAGCCAACCACAGTCAAGTAAACATCGATTTTTGTACACGCCGTTACACTCCGAGTGAGACTGACGATCAAATTTTAAACAAAAAATATAGCGTATTTAAAACAAAATAAACAACTAAAGCAGATACTGCTATTTCCATTCGCGGTTGAGTGGCCTAAGCATTCGGTACCCCGAGTACTGAGTTACCAAACCCCAGTTCTTTCGGCCATTTTGCTCGCGAGCGACAATCCACAGTCCATCGGCGTGCTCTTACGGATGATCTTTTAAGACCACATGAGGTTCTTTGTAACTTAAGGTTTCACGGTCCCCTTTTTTGGTTTTGTCTATTGGGTTCTAAAGTTTATAACGAAACTACCATCCTAATGCCCAGCCTAATGTCACAATTAACTGTCGTTAGTGGTCACAACTTCCATATGATAACGGACTGACGAATATGACCAGAGTCACACACGTTCAGTGTAAAGATTGCGTCTTGGGCCACTAATCGTCAAACACAGATTGAACAATTACTGAAAAACTTGAGAGACACCAATCGTTTATGTGTTGTTTTGTTAAGCTGTAAAGATGTTGTCTAACATTCAGATTACGTATGCTATTCTCATGTTTAGTGAATTTAACATGTTATCGATTCTTGTATGTAATTGACTGGATGAATAAACTGAGCGAAACGTTAAATTCTTCGCACATCAGCTAATGCCCGTATGTTCCGCTGGTTCCAACTGTGATTTACGGTGATACTATGATGCCTTCGAATGGATATCATAAACCAAAATAGGTAAAAGCTAAAAATGTCCCATCACAATACAAAGCACGTGACAGTTCGCCGGAAATATAACGACCACAAAACAAGAGTTCAATGGTTGCGACCGGTCTCAGCAACAGTGGTGACATTCCTGGTTATAGTAAACCACCATGGCTACGCCGAGATCACCCAGTCCTGACAGTAAACGGACCGAAGGCAACTTTCTCTATTTGGTCGTATACAACGCCTCTTGAAATCCTTGGTTCTGCAGGTAGAAGTCAAACTCCGAATGGGTGTTCCACAAACAGGCCTGGTTATACGATTGTCTTAGTAACAGCTTCATCATAAATGACCATATAATAACAAAAATATGACCGACGGGAAAGGAAACATCAATCATTGCCGTTGTTTCCGTATAACATATAGAAGATGTTACCACTGGAACTCTCAACAAACGTCGCATAGCTTGACGGACCGATTATTTTTGATTTTAATGACGGTGTTTGTAAAGCTTGCGTTTGAAAAATACGAGAAGTGTTTAGAATTCACTTTAATGGTTGAAAGTCGCACAGAATAACCAATTAAGGGGTGAGCAGTTCTCCTCTCTTGTCGGATTAAATGTTGTCGTACCAGCGTGAAATGGAACGTCTTAGTGGAAGCTATCATTGTTTCAGGAATATCATCTTCATAACATAACTCGATCAATCAAAGACTAATTCAGCTTCGCTTGTGAAGTTTCGCATGGAGTAGTGATGCAAATGTTTTAGAAACAAGCCCTTAAGTTACACACCTGAAGGTGTTGTTACATGGAATCCTGCGCTACAGACAGCGAATGCAAATCAAGCGAGACAATGAAAAGCCAGGATGCTAGCAATCAATGGGGCTAAAACAAAAGAAAATGTAAGATCTCAAGGTTGAGATTCGGTCGATTCATTCATCACTGTTTCAACTAAACTATTTGCCTCATCGGAGGTTATGCTTGCTGATCGGGACATCAGACCATTAGTATTTCGCCGGCAATGCAGTATTATCAATAAACACCCATTTCCATACCAGTTTTTCATTCAGTTACTACAATCAGTAACTTCGTTCTAATACGCGTTGGTTTTGATTCCGCAATTCAGAACACCGTCTTCTCAAGGGTGGCAAAACCGAATCAGAGATAATGAAAGATCAACCAAGAGGTGATAAAATAAGCAGCTGCACAAAAAAGAAAAGATTTCGAGTACAGGTAGATTAAGGACAGCGCCACTGGGCCATGTCACATATTGTCTTCACTAAGCGCATTCGAGGAATCTCTTAGACTCCAACCTGGTAGATTAATTGTATCTAGACGAGCCAGTTAACTGGTTAGATTATTCTTCACTTTTTCCATATCTGTTCACCTCGACTCATCTTTTAATCACTTTCTGCTTCAGAGAACGGCCTACAGTATGACAGTTTTTCTATGAACATGCGCAAACATTTCCTAGTCATCTCCACCTATTCTGTCTCAAGGCCTCTTCTAAAGACAAGGTTTTAGGGTCCAGAGTTATAGGCTTAAACCCCGAGTTACTGACAAACGTTTGTCATCATCTTTCCGTACACAGAAAAAACGCTTTCAGCCGCTTACAAATTCAAAATAATCTCCATCAATAACCGTCGATTTTATTCCATGCCGTCGGCTGTAACCCCTTTCTCAAGTACACTACCACTTCCCAACTTATTTCAGGACTCTGTCCAAATAATTTGGATTTACCCCAAAACTGTTTTGTTATTCCGTCCAAGTGAATTTTTGATATCTCTTCTGCGTAGATTTGGAACGTGGTCCATCTTGCATGAATACATTTGCGTGTATGTCCCGCGAGATTCCCTGACTGTTTACGCACTGCTCCACAACGTGCAAGCAAATGCACTCTCTACAAGTCTTGCAAAAGCGAGTCATGTTTTTGCTCCTTTCCGAATACTTTTGACATAAATTCGAACAGAGTTGATACAAATTGTGAATGACATAATTTTAATAATACAGCGCCGTTGGTAGATATAATGCGCCAACGTTTCGACTACCATGGGTAGTCCTGCTCAAGGCAAGCCTTACAGTCAAATGCATTATATCATGCACAATTAAAACTAATACATGGCACATCGATTTTCCAAAACACTCCCTGCGTCATTTGGTCCTGAAAATTGATGTTACTCCGTCAGGACTCGGGGAATGATATAGTCGCAAAAATATAAACGAGATGAAAATTCAAAGTTCTGCAAGGGCATAGACAACAGAAATAGAGTGTCAATACTTACCACTCCAGCTCGAGGATGATAAAACGGTTCACTTAGCCGTGCTAATAGTTCATCCACCAATACTTGCGTATGCGTAGGTTGGTGATCGTAATAACTGAAAGTTAACATACACACAACATCAAATACGATTTCAAACGCACTTGTAAAGGTAAATTAACAAAACAAATAGTAAAATCCATGTCATCTTCCATTGCTTTGTAAGACCTACGATGAGAGAATATCAATGGTTGCACAAAACCTGGTGAATGTCGAGCACGGGGAATTGATTCAGAGTCGATTTTTCATACTCAATTGACACAAGTGGTCTATGATAAATAAACTGAACAAAGATCTCTTGGTTACTAAAACAACACAACGATGACAGTAAGTACGGTGGGAACATTACGTATAAACCAGTTCTAACCGAATTCAGTGTTTCTTCTCTATTTGTAATTACTTTTATTTTTCCATTGTTTTTTCTGTAGGCCAAATTTTTGGCCATGGAAGATCAAACCGGCTCTTTCGATTGTCATTCCAAGATATTTCTACCAGACAGGACGATGCGAGTGTAAGACTGCTTCCGGTGATTTCAATTAAACGCAAAAATCGCATAGAGGATAAAGTAAATAAATCTAGGGTTATTTGTAAACTGAGAAAACACAATTTGGCGAACAAGCTCGTTTTCAGTGATTCGTACTGATGTCATTACATCACTATATATCTTGGCATGAGTACGAATCACTGAAAACGAGCTTGTTCGCCAACTTATGTTTTCTCAATGTGCCCAGTGGTATTTGTAAACTGTCAACGAATCAATCAAACTGGCCGTAAAACAATTATGCAGTTGATCAATCGGTCCCTCGATCGAGAAACAAAATGCGGAATGTTTACCGCTGTCATCCCAGTTAGAAATCTGCAGTCGTGCTTTTCAAGCGAGGGAAAGCTGGGAAAAAATCGGCAGATAATTAGTTTTAGGTCTTTCACTGTTCACCAAAATCTCCAGACTAACTGGGAAGTGGGCAGTCCGGCAACAAAGCTGCACAAAAACTGACTTGATTTTTAGATCTAAGTTTTTAGGAATCACTTCTTTTGTTTGGTGCTAGTTTGTGACTCGACATTCTATTACGTTTATGTTTTAGTCCTCAATCCATATTCTGATCTGGAACAGAATCTGACACGAAGCGCGCCGAATGTTTGGATCGTGTGTCAATCGAGATGAAATAGGATAAACAACGCTGCTGTGCGTCAAACGATTTACGTGAACGAAGGCTTGAGTGTCACATGTACCAAAGTTCAAACTGTTAAACTGAATCATTTGGTCAATACCTAGATTCGATATTATGAATCTGGAAGGCTGTTCCTACGGTACGGAAACCTCGGTTTACTGCTAGCATGGGTGGTCCCACAGAGTGCATGCGAGTGCCAAACCCACGTTATGCATGAATTTCATGGATGCAACTCATACTTAACTACTGATAAATTAAAAGTAATTGGCCCATAAACTGGTAATAATACGTGAGTAGGTCTTTACTTACCTCGACCCTAACATATATCCTTCGTGGAGTTGAACTTCCGGCCATAAAACCCCATGGCATCAAAATAACTTTTGCCAAGCTATTCTATCAGGACTTTAACGATCATCGTATATTCATATCGATTGGGAGAAAAGAGCGAAACCGATTTTATGTAGACTTTTATTGGCTAGTAACAGCGTGATCGAAGCAGCTGTTGACTCGTCAAAGCTTCGGTTATCGCAGACAAACATGCTCACGACTGGCTTGCAAACGAATGAAGCTGGAATGGCAACCTATAGCAATTGGGTGTTAAATAAGGTGCATTCGTGTTTGTCTATATGTATGTGTGTGTGCATCTGCTTACCTTTATGTTTTTTGTGAGGTGTAGGGTTGGGCGTTAAATCTCCGTTCCTACTGCCAAGATGCAGACAAATAGCCATTCTCCACAGGTATAAAACATATCGTTTTTAAAGGATGTCACTGTACCTAAAGATGTCGCTTTCGAAGCATATCATAGATAAAAATTCACTGATGATCAAAAGGAACAGATCAAAATGGCATAAAAACATTTTTGCGACTTCACCTTTGCGTTGTTTGTGAACGTTGAAACTGCTTCTCGGACAGACTACGTTCTAACTTCAGATTGACTCTGGAGCGGAGTATATCATTGAAATTCTGGGCAAGGTAAATAGATCCACATGGATTATTAGCAATGAACAGCAAATACGACTGGTCGTGACACAAATTAGAAACAATAACCACTACATTCGCCATTTTCTCCAAATTGTTTATCCTCTTCCTCGATTCCTGACCAGGGTCCAAGTCCCTTTTCATCAAACCAGAGGCACTTTTAGTTTCCCAATCATACCCTTCATTTTTCTTCTTCTACTCAAATTTGCCGTCTATTCTGTTGTCCGCCAGACAGTCAGCACATCCGGAATATAAAATCTTGACTACTCTACACCTGAATCTCAGTTAGTTTTTCTGCAACCCCATCTTCTATCTGATCTCTAAATTCGTTTTCTCGGTTATTCATCTTGGGTTCCTCATCTTCAAAAATCGTGCACGTGGATAGAACAGACGTCACTGGTGACAAGGATTTTGACATTTACAAATCAGAGCAGTGAATTCACTCATGTGACACTTTGGTTCTAGGACGTGAATTCGATCATTCCATTGTTGTGCACGTTCCTAATCAGGATGATGACACCAGTCTGATAAACAACTCGGTTAATTTCCTGTTTTCAGGCATTCTCCATGTCCTTCCATTTTTTCATCTGACCACTGCATCCTTTCTTGGACCATGGATGTTGCTCGTCCCGATCCACTACCCAACCTCGAGACAAACACCTTAGAGCTACGGTTTAGTTAGTTGCGACAATTTTCGTGAATACCTATCATTCTATCTGTTGAACAATTGCAGTTTCACACCGGAGGTATCCATAAATGTTTCTATATTTATCGAGTTTGTTGTACAAAGTGTTCAGCTGTTCACTCACACAAATGATTATACTGTTCGGCTAAAACGCTCAGCATTTCGACAATGGCACCAATCGCTCGTACCCATCTCCCAAAATCGACTAAGGCGAACAAAAACAGGTAGTCATAAAGCATACAGACAGCTAAGAACGCTTCGATGGCTGCTATACAGAAAGCTTAATCCTTTAGGCCAGCAGTAGCTAGAGCAGTTTGATCTCTTGACAAGGCAATCTCTCGCACTATTTACAATTCTCTAATTTCCGTCACACCTGGTGATTTTGTTTGGAAATAACACGATGTGGCTG
The DNA here is from genome assembly GCA_008360955.1 of Fasciolopsis buskii. Taxonomy (NCBI): domain Eukaryota; kingdom Metazoa; phylum Platyhelminthes; class Trematoda; order Plagiorchiida; family Fasciolidae; genus Fasciolopsis; species Fasciolopsis buskii. Next base: position 129,839 of record LUCM01004389.1, on the reverse strand, counting down.
AGGACTTTTGTTTCCAGTTTGCCTTAAATTTCGCTATCAAATCCAACTACACCCGTTTTTGCTGTCAACTGTCTCCAGTCTCTATTTAATATCAAAATTTTAAAAAATCAACCAAAAGATGCAGTTGCTATTCATTTGCAAACTACGCGGGCCAGACGGTACAAAATCCGTTGTCCTGAAAATTTATAACCGTGAACTGACCCTTCTGTTGCGTTATCTCTTGTCCTTTTATCAAAATTTCCGCTTTTCTAATTTCAAAGGAAAACCCTGGGATTCCTCCTATTCCCAAAAGCAGTAACCATTCAGACCCGAACAACGATTCTTCAACTTCCCTATAAACTGTTTTTACGAAAATATCCAAAACCGTCATTGTGATTTGCAAACACAAAGGTCAGCCGAACGACATTCAACAGCGACTATTACACTATCCTTCAACGGGTGATTTGTTAGATTTCATCTCACAGTCCGGATCGATTACCTTCTATAATCACGGTGAGAAATCAAATCAATTAGCTCGATATTTCTGCTGAAATGGCTAAATACCGGTTCTTCTCAAGTGCCATCTCGTGAATAGCATTTTTACTTCAGCAACCAAATCAAGGTTACCCCAGTTGATGGGATTCATCGCTTTCCAGATTCGGCATATGGAAAGATTAACAACGTCTGTGATTGTTGTGCCCTCGGAGTATCTGTAAACAACGGTCTTTAACACATTTTCGCATAGGATGCCATTATTCTCTCTATGTTTCTTGTTTTCAGAACTATCCTACGTTTAATATCATTACAAAATCATTTAGTACCTCCATATTCCTTTGTTTTGCCTGGAGTAAATAATGACTCTCCTCTTGGCTTATAAATTGGCTCGTCGATATTCTACCGTCCTAAACACCCAATTTGCTTCTCGTGATGAGCACACGAGATGTATCTCCACTTTCACACGCCTTGCTTTGTACATAGTTCAAATTTACCCCACTTCAGATTACTGCAAACATTTTTGAGTTGCGGCTTCCTATGGAACTGTCCGTCTTCTTGATCGGTCCGAAGAAAAGGCGACAAGCTGATTGACGTACCCACTTCCTGCATCGGCCCATCTTTAAGGAACCGCTTCCCTCCTGTTTACTGGCGACGCTATTTTACATTTGTTATTTTAGTCTTTGCCTCACCTAGGTACTGCTGTCGTAACTTTCATCGAACCTTCCTGTACAAAAGCAGGTATTCATCACGTTCTTGTAACCAAATGCCGCGATTCAATCTTTCCATCTTCAGTTTTTGTCTGATGTTTAAGCATTCACACCATCTTTCGCTTATTGAAACAGGATCAACAAGGTGGGTCTTACACGAATTTTCATTCAAAATCCCCTACTACAGTACGTAATTTGATCGTGGCACTATTCTGTTACACGAAATTTCGATTCGGATACAACTAATGATGTTCGTGAACTGCGTACCAAATGTCAAAAAGTCAACATCTTCTCACACATGTCTGAAAAGAGATTCGACTTTAGTGGCAAACTTTGGATATCGCCGTCAACTTGTCTCGAGACTGTTCATCTGCGGTAGCCCGAACATTAGCAAATTAAACCTACCAAGAATAGTTCGTTCTTAATGGTGATATTCACAATATATAAGGAGACTAAATCACAAAATGTTACCGAGTCAATAGCAACAAAGTCCCACTTTACCAACAGGAAGCGTATGGCAAGACCGAATTTCAACCCTTGTCCTGTCCAAGTGAAATTTCTTCCATTGAATGCACTGTCTGGGTTTATTTGTTGCAATAAAATTGGGTAGCAGTTAGCCTCCGAGGTGAATTTGCCGTTTGTTTGCACTGATGGCATTTGGACTGGGACTGTTTTCCGTAAGAATAGGTGTCATTTTGCAAACTGATACAGGAAATAGTTTTACCAACGCCTCGTTTTATCAATGCCAGTACTACTAAATGTGGGAACAGCAATTCACCTGTCTTACGTTATTGGCATTTTACTGTCGCACACTAGCACATCATTAACCAAGAACTAAAGTTTTATTTTACTTGACACTTCTGTTACCTCCTCATGCCTTTTGATTCTAAGGGGCAGTGGATTTCAAATGCACTGAAAACAGCGCATTCCGACCAAACATATTATTGACTGTCATCCGAATAGCCACATTTATGACCAAACATTGTGTTACAGAAACTAGTCTAAAATAAATATCTGTCATTTCATGAAATGACAGACGGCCAAACAGTATAGTTTAGTATGATTTTTTTCTGGTTTTCTACTATCTACCACCTGGTACTTGTAAAAAGAATTCCGTAATCAAATAACCGAAAGAAGAAGCATTAATGACCACTAACAAAAACCGTCACTTAAGCGGATGGACAGGAGAGGGATGAAATTCCCGAAAAAAAAGATTACGACTGCCATTCATGACTCCCCACTTCGCGAATAGTATGACAATGAAAACGGACAGGGCCTCCATTGCAACAATTTCGACTGTTAGCAAATCATGATTGTCATGTATTCGTGCAACAAACGGGGAAAGATGTATTCAGAGCAAAAGGAAATTCTTGGTCTCAACTTATTATGATGGAACATATACACGGACCCTAGCCGAAAACAGGCAGCACAGCATTTTGACGGTAACTAGATATGCGTTTTTATGAACATTTGTGGAACAGTTGCAGCATCCAAACGATACTCAGCAAAACCACAAGATTCCGCGGTACTGAGTTGAAAATACGTACTAATTAACTTTGATGAAAGTTCTTCGTAACGGACCAGGTAGATATTATTCATCGATACAGGATGTTAATTAATAGCAACCCGTGAAAATCCAACTGGCGTGATTTGCTCCCAACAACCCAGTTCGAAATAGAGGTGGGAAAATGTACGACTTTCGGAGTGATTGGAGATGTAATTGGAGCAGAATTTTTCATTACAACATACTTCGTGTTTCCCGGTGATTTATCATTACCTAGTACCATAGCGTACGCTCCAAAGTGCCGATACAGGATTTACTCAAAGAATAACAGACCAAAAGTTGTACTAGGTACCAAAGGCGATGTGTACCCACGATTCCTGAGACGTATGCAAGAAATCTGAGCATATCTGAAAATCTATGAAGCGTATAAGTTGGTGAATAGGTCTCGCGTGTCTTTCTAACCCCGACTTTGGTACTCATATTAAATAGGAAAGCATTGAGCTCCAAATTGTAATTCGTAAATTTTGTCTAATTATCTCTAATTATGTCCAATTTTTTGATGAAAATGCATGATTGCGGATGCTGATATGACTTCGACGAATGCAAAGAAAAACATTTGTGGCGTAGAAACCGAAACTAAGCTGATCGATATGCACGCTGGCTCAGTGTCTCCAATCAGGAGAAATTCAAGGTCAATTTGACCTCACACAAGTTGCACTTCGTCCTGTCATCACAGAGGTTAATCAATCCTCGCATCACTTCAAAACCGCTCGAAAAGTACGTAGCATCTGCAGTTCATTCGGGTACTTTTCAACAAATTCCGCAACATACTTGAACTTGGTTAGTGCAGAGCTCATAAATGTTAGAAAATCGTTGGCATACTTAGGCGTCTTGTCAAATAAACCCCGTAACCCTTGGCTCGTGCAGACCACAAAATTGCAATCCGTTTTGAGAACCAGTGCAGATCATTGGAATCCCCGGCAAATTGCAAAATCGTTTAAGTTCAGATCTCCTCTTTCTAAAATGTGCATTTTGTCTTTATCTGTCTGATAAATCATCATCCCTTAAATCGTCGTCATTAATTTTGTACCCCAAGTAGTATGAAGCAGTATTGCCGTTAACCACCTAGTTAGCATAAGAAACAGCAAAACCATAGACGGTTGTAAAGGGGGCAATTAGAAAGCAAATCAAAAGATTGCTTCACAAAATGCGCAGATCCTGGAACACAATCAATGTGGCGAAGACCGAAACGGGGAGAATATCAAACTGCGAACACACAAAGGAAACCTACTGGAGGTTCCAGAGTGGTATGCGCCAAGCTACCCCGGTTGATATGACTGGTTATCTATTGCAGCAATTGCTGAGCAGCTGACTGGTAGATCTAAGAATTGTTGTTACCATGGTTTCGATTCCTTCATTCTGTCATGTGCATACAAATTGCAGATCTCATTTCAGTGCCGTGTTTGTATCTTTGCTACTGTGTGACATACAATGCAATTTGGCATAAAACAACCCACTGTTTGAGGGTATTTATCGACGACTTGTAAGAGTGCATTTCCAGTCCAAGGTTTTTCGGGGATCAAATTACACCTCACGACTGAATTAGATTGTTTGGTCAGGTTAGTTTCACCGGGATCAGTGTACTCCGACTGTGAACTATGGAAGTTCATAATAGAAAACTCTCCCGATCGGAAATCAAACTCAGTCATTAGGTGGGGTGGAAAATTTGAGCTTGAACATGGCTTCCTTAAGAGGCTCGAGTTCGAATCTACAGATATGACTAATGTTAGCACGCACGTCCCTAGTTGAGTGCGTAAGTTAGAATATGGGAAACACTTTTGAGTGTGTCCATATTTCGAGAGAAAAACAGGACAACGATACTGTGAACATGAGCTATACAATTGCGATTAGAACACTTTTCTCGCTCCCTAGGCATCCTATATCCAACCAACTTATATTTAGTCAATAGTTATTCAGGATAGCAATGAAATGCACTGTTGATCCAAAAAAGAAACTATAAAAACTTAGATGTAACATTGGAGATTCAGTTTCACCCCATGACACTGCACCACAAATGACTAGTTGAGAAGTGTGCCAGGTAGAACGAATGAATGTTGGGATCGAACGAACCCATACATCCGTTGTGGTACACATTCACCCAGAGCTCAGAGGAATAGAGTATCACATATTTAGTTTGACGTTAGTTAGCAAGACCCGTTTATTAATGTGGTCTCCACCTTACGGTTTGTAAAATTAGAAAACTGAACTTAGTACATCTGCCTGAAGACCATATCCTGATCCAAGCCTCATTTTACTTTAACGTTCCATTCTGGCTTTTTTCCTAATGTGATCGATAATTATCTGATAGCGATTAGATCTGCGATAAGAAAATTTATTTGAACAAACCATTAGTAGCTGCATCCACCAAGACCGTTTAGCAGCATCTTAACACAAACGGTTGCTTCGTAATTGGGACACTTAATTGAAGAAACCATTGAAAAGATGTCACTCTCTCGATATTATTGTATCTGGTAGAAAAGTGATCACTTTCCATTGAGCCCAGAAATTTAAACATAATGTAGCCGTGTGTGATATAATTGCTTCGAAAAACAATCTTAACCTCTTTAGGTTTTGTTTAAGCATCTGAACTGCTCATGTACCAAGTGTTCGTTAGGATTCAGTAGACGCCTATTGGAAATGGACTGATTGCGATTAGATAACAAAATGACAATGATTGCTACTCCCCTGTTTGGATTAGCCGAGTTGTACGGAGAACGAAACGAATTCACTCAAAACCAGCATCAAATCTGGAGCAAAACGAACAATTTACAATGGCTGACCATGAAAACAAGCAAAGAAAATGGGTCAAATTTTCGAACACAGGGGACGAGGGTCAGGATGTGGGTTATGTAAAATTTCACAATAATGATCACTTTGGTGTGATTGAATATCGTTCTTCAGAGATCTGTAAATCAATGATCCCGAATCTACTCAGTCAGTGGAGTGTAGGCTACATCAATAACACTATAGGAAATCTCACACAAAATATAATAATCATTTCCATCAATCTCACATGCCCCAGATTGAAGCATCAAAGTTTTATAACTGCTTTGGAGAGCTATTTCGTAGTTTGGATTTTCAACCAAGGCATCGTGCGAGATTTCGACACAATGTCATTGTGATATACTTCAACAAATACGTGAATTTGATTCAAAGCTATCTCCATACGATTCAAGTGGAACTCAGTACAAATGGAACTTGAGGCTTGTCATACCCGAGAGATTGGTGATGAAAGTGAGCCATCGTGACAGAATTTGGTTAGTTCAAGCTTGCAAAACAGCAGGGTAGCAAAAGGCCAATGCTCACCGAGGGAGGACGAACACGAATGCGTCTGTCAACAACGCATAAATCGGGATACATTAGCGCTCCTAGAGTGTGCTTTATAAAAACATTTATCATACTTTCAACATATCAGCAAGCAAACAGCACACTATTCCAATCCCGATTGGGATTTAACCAGGGAAATCATTTCTTTAGTACGAATGTCTTTTTTTGCTCCCAAGAAAATGAGGTATTGTGTATGGCTTACCAAAACGTATCTGAGGCGAACAATATAATGAGGTAATTATTTTAATCCATGAAGAGTGGTTGCTCATTATACCTACCAAATAGCTGTACAGAAATTCGAGTATCTGAAAAAGAATTTTCAACTCCTTAAAGATGCAAAACCTCGGTGTGTGGTTGAATGCTACATTTTTGTCTAACTCTAAGCGTGCAATGACCAAGGTCGTCGAAAAAATAACAGCGCTGTCGTGCTTCGACATCGGAATGTTGTACGATCCGGATTCATCATCTATAAGTTTGAGTCCATTAGCCATACAAGAACTTACAAACAAGTAATTTGGTTTCCCCATAACGACAAACAACTCTATATCGATGACGTATGCAAGCATCACTACACAGCCGGACATGATAACAAAGTCAGTAGATCACGCTCACGTCCGAAATATTTCGACCAGCAAGACCACATGATATAACTGACTGGGCCAAGAGAACAAAGCTTTTGCTATTTCCACAGAAACGGCTATCACGATCGGTGACCAAAAACGGAAAGTAACAACACTCATTTACGAGTTGTTCTTTCGGAACCGGCTCTGTGTCTCTACTTGTAAATTTCGCCGCAACAGAAATGCTTGCCGTTTTTTGACTCTATTCCTATAGACCGGCCAGACATCAGATTTGTCCGAAATTATACGCCAAACCGTCCTCATGCCTGCGTGCACTTTCAGGTTTCAACAGATCAAACAAACCTAAGATCTTGCGACGCTCTCGAAACGGGAGAACTCTGGTTGAGCTGATTGTACCTACCATCATCATAACCATCGCTCAGCTATAGACGTCAAAACGGATCCCATCAATCGTTGACTCCCTTCCCGAGTCACAGGTTACAATAGAAGAGTGAATGTGCATGAGGAACAACGAATGGACCTACAGGGGCGAGGAAAGAAACAACCCTCGCAGTAGCCAATCCGCGGAATACGTTCCCTTTGTACACACACTTTCTCAATCATTCCGACTCGACAGATGACATCACGATCTTCTGTGTTCGGACCGCTGTCATGTCTGTCAATGTTTCCGACCGACTGACTGAAGAAGCACTTGAACTTCATCCACGGAGAGGTGTGACACCTGTTTAGCTAAGTTAATAGTGCATTTTCTCATTTCATAATTCACGCGGTCTAAAACGTTTATAAATAACACAACGCTGATTGTGAACTGAAGCATATAAAACCAAAATGATTGGGCCACTAGATTTTCTAACATCATAGAGTTGCCCTGCATGGATTCAGAAGCCTGAAATTACCCGTCGCATGAACTGTGAAATAAAGTATGATTTCCCGTGGTCAGGTGATTTGTGTCGCCAAAATGATTCCGCTATACTAAATGTAGTCTAAGGTTAGGAAAGTAATATCCACTATTTTGAATGACATTACACACGTTTAATGTCATCAAATTATCGTTTTTAGAAATCATTGCTGTAGAGATGGAGCAATAGTTCATAGTTCACACTTGTCCTTATCCCGCTAACTATTTTTTGGTATCAGACATACGAGTTAGAGTGCATGCAACTCAAGTATGAGCCCGTAACACGTGTCTGGACAACCCTAATTTAAATGACTCAACAACAAGCCAGGCTTTATGGTATACAACGGAAACCGAAGTTAGGCCATAACAATATCGAAAGGAAGTAGGCTGGGGATTTGGTAAAAAAAATCCCATTACATGTATCTCGGAAAGCTCCTAATCGGACTGAGTTCACAGTGGTTTGTATAAACAGAGTTTCAACGGACAGTCCAACTTATGACCAACTTATGACAAACCAACATCTGGTTTCTCATTGATTTATCAATAGCATTCTCATATATGTGTGTCAATCACGTGTGTAGAGAAATACCTGTAAAACACTGGTTGGTACAATAGTGATTCTGTGATCTTCTCTCGTTTCAAACGAAGAACATATAGGCGACAACAATGGGAGAAATCCTCGACCAAAAATGAATGAGAATGATTGCGATTAATCGTGACTAGCTGTCGCCATTTCAAAATCAAACCTAAAATTTCGTTATTCTGTCACCACATTGACTGCAAAATTTCAATAACGATACAGATTTGATGACGATTCGTTGATCTTTCTTATGCCAGTTTGTCTGTTTGTAACTTATGCCTTTGATTCAGCATGATACAACTCAATTGGGATGCGATGATTTAGCCAAGCACATTGGTAATCGTTAACCAGTTGGAATGCAACCAAATCACAAATTCAACGATTTTGCCGTGACAAATTTGCACTCCGTCTATCTTGCTCCCACCTAATACGCTGTTAGTTTAATTGAAATTTTAGTTTTATTTTAAAATTTCCATTTTTGGTATTGCTCTCTAACAGTTCTGCGTAGGTTTAAATTGCAGATTCACTCGAAGTGTTCCTCCTACTCAAACATTAAGGTTCAAACTGATGCGAACAGTGAAATAGTGGATATGATAGATGCTTCATTAACGAGATAGTCTGTGCCGGAAACGTTTTCACTGGTTCATTGAGAATAGAAGCGGGTCAAAGTATCAGGACTCGCAACTTAAAAGTGTCACGATTCAGGAGGAACTCGTATTGGTGATCGATAAAGCAGCCGGCAAACGAGTACCCGTTGATCAAGTTTTAGATTCTCTATTTCACTGAATTCACCGAATCCGCGGAAAGCTTTCTTGTACAACGGTCAGAAATGGGAAAGGTAGTTTGGGGTATAGCAACCGACTCTGCATCTAAGATGTAGGTTAGCTAAAAAATCGGTACAATTCAAATGTAAATAGTAGTTCAACATGATAAAATGGTCTGCCCGGTAGATCGTTGCATCACAAAGGAGAATGATGAGAGAATGAAACACTAGGAACCAAAACTTGCTCAACAGCTAAACTCGACTCCGAGTGATTCGTAATCCCACTTCTTTGAGCCTCGACCAAATTATAACAGTGGCTGGTCTTATTTTCCTACAACCTTCATGCTTAGGGTAAATCTAGGGAAGCTGAAACGCTGTTCTTGCATCGCATGAGCAGCTCATCAGAGAAGTGGCATCATTCCAGAGCTAAATCAACGGCGGTTTTTTTTGTTTTTTATTCAACCTGACAATTCTTAAATTGTACTTAAAAACTTCTCCATTCAAAATAGCCGTTTTCTTGCACATTCTTGAGATGCCACTACTGGTAATAGGCAAAACGACTTGATTTGAAAAATTGCTGCTCTTTTTTCTGTAGTCACATGGCTGTCTTTCATCTCGCATCTTCGAAAGTCAATCTGTGATTTGACCGTTTTCTATATGGGCACGAATTGCATGCCTAATGCAACTGACTCTACAGAAGTACCGCGCTACTTAGCAAAAATGGAAAATCATAAATGCATTTGCTTGTCTAATGGACGCACTCACCTTTAGGAAACATGCCTCACTCACGATTCGATCTAGTTGTGTTTGATCTGGAACTGATAGGGACAAAAAGCAATGGATAACGTTAACAACACCAAAAATCATTAATCGAATTTCGTGTTACCTATTATTACAAAAATTACCTATTAATCCTCTTGAAGAAGAAATAAGCTACAAGTTTCACCAAGCTCTCATTGTCTTTTACGGATACTTATTCAGGCAAAACAAAACAATTCCCTTATTACCTTATAGCGTTGGTTGTAAAATAATACACAACACATAACTGTTCAGTGTAATCAAAGCACATAATTATATCCATGCACATACGATAGAATTGTATTCCATTCATCCTAGCATATGTACTTCATGACATTCATCGCAATTCATGAAACATGGTTGCGATTCTTATAGCGTTATGTGCACCGCGGGAGTCGTAAGCGTACGAAATGACGGTGATCAGGGTAAGTGGAGACGACAGAGGTAACATAACAGATAAATATCACTTGTCATTTGCATTTCTTACCGTTCAACCTTAATTCCGACAATATGTGTAGTAACCATTGTTCATACACAAACTAAAGAAAACATTGCTATCCATCATTCTCCTCACTATTTAGCATACCATTAAACTGATTACGTCTTATTCTTTTCGAGGAGGCATGCTGTGAAGGATACATTTTTCTTTGGCATTACCTCAGAACTGAAAATATTATCCTAAGATTCAGTCAAGTAGAGAACCACGTTACCCCCGAATCAGGCTAAGTAACTGGACGGCCGAACGCGAATTACTTCTGACCGCGAGTGACGACGGGTCGTAGGATTCGTAGCCTTCACGTGCAAGTTTACTACCACTGATCACGCAGAGCATGACAAACTGTCAGTCCTCTTAAAATGCTGAGCCTTATCAACAGAATGTTTCTGATAAATCATATATTTGAATTGCAGTCAACCCTTTCAGGAGAATAAAGTAGCTCTGGTAAGATTTACATTTCACTGTAAAACTTTTCGATCTCATGATCTGACACTTCACCGGAGTGATCAAATCTGACTGATTCCAAATTTTTCGTCCCTAACGAGGTTTAAATGCAATTTAAGCCTACGAGATACTTAGCTTAGTGGGGGGTAACTGTTAACCTGGACTTATTTCAAAGCATTTGTCGTCTCACATTCAAGTCTCCACTGTCCATAGAAAAAAATATCATTACTTTGGGGATTCTAGAACAACACACGTATTTCTTCTTTACACAGTCTTTTCTGACAACTGTGAATTTGTAACACTCGGGATGTATTTCTTTTTCACTAATCTAAATACGCGTTCCGATCAATTCAGCGTCACCCAAAAAAAACGAACACGAACAACAGTCGCGATTTGCACAACTTTTTATATATCAAACACTAATAATCAAGCCAATAATCCTTGAGGATGATTGTTTTCTATTGGTCAGAACGCAGATATGTTACTCATTTGATAGATATCACGTTTACGAAACATGAGTCAAGTAACCGCGAGTCATATCCAGACAAGTCAATAAATAGAAACGGAAAAAGCGTTTTGTTCTGTCTTAACTAGTCGAAGAAAAACAATACTTAAGAATGTAAAAACAAAGCGGAGTTGGAAAAACCACGTGATAGACACTATTCCTGCCGGCCTAATTACCATCATGCCTGATCAATTGGTTCACTGTGTGTGTTTCACTATATTACGTCCTGATTTACCGTTTTCCGTTTACTATTTCTCAACGAATCATAAAAACTTAAAATCGAACTCGCCTTTGCACTTTCTCGTCTCTTGTCTATTCCCATTGCAACGAAAAACTCACCATCCTAGCTAACAGCCACGGAGTTAACCGCAACACAAATTCAGCTAGCCAGATTATCCAATGTTTCGCTTCAGTTTTTCCAATCTCGATGGGAATTCGGGTTTGTTCCACATAATATATCACCCGTTCTTACCTAAGCATATCGATCATTTTTGTCCCTTCATCCAAAGACAATGTCAGTGCCTTTGTTCATAATCAGTTTCCAAGTTCACTCCGCAGCTTGATATGTTTGCTCGGGAGTTTGTTCTCTTACCCTGTCTATAGTTCACTTTACAATGGCAACTTATCCATCTTATAATTCTTACCTTCAAAACATGAGCAATTGGTGGTAGCCGACCCCGGACTGTTATTTGACCGTTCTCGAGGGATTTAATGTTCAAAATCATGAGTAAACAATTCACACATCTGCCATTTCAGCTTGGCGGCGCAAAACTGATAAGTTTGTTGTGGTCAATAACTTATGTCAACTAAATAATTCCCCCAAATGTGTCCTCAGTGCACCTGGTGACTGTGCTCACACGGTTGAGCACATTCGCAATTCCGTCTGTTCCTTCTTCTAGGGTATCTTTACCCTCTCCATTTGTCTCGTGAACTTGTTGTTTTCTGTCTTGGAACAAATGTTGTTTCACTTCCGTCAAGACACGAATCCTTTTGTTATATACTTGTCAGTCCAAGCGAACCGAAATCTCCCAAAGTTTTAACCATCCACATGACCGTGCTGTACCTTTGAAGCACCCAGAATTTCGCAAGTTTTTACTGTCATCTTTCCTATCACATTCCAAGTCATGCAGACGTCAGCACCTATCACGGCCGGTGGATCGCTATTCTATCTTTCAACTCTGATCTTGAATTAATCCCCGTATGAGATTTCAACGCGCATGTTGTATTCATTGTTTGTAAGACCCACCTTTGTTCACTTTCGATCTAACATTATGTTCTCTTCATATTTACCTTACCATTCAATTGCTTTGGCTTTCATAGACTCCTATTATCTTTTCTGTTGATAGATAAGTTTTTCACGAAATAATTCACCATGTGATATCATCGCTCAACTCACCATTGGGAAACTATGGAAGCACTGTACAGCTGTTTCATCCAGCTTGTTAGGAATCATGAGCAGTGCATATCCACCGCGCCCCAACTGGGACACGAACCCATACAAGGACGAACGATTGTGAGTCGAACGCCTTAGCCAATACGCTACCAGGCAGGCTCTCAACGGTTTGCTGAACTTCACCACATGATATTGCACCTATCCGTCACTGATTTGCACGGTCACTGTCCGTTAGCTCACAGCAATCGACCCCTACTGATAGAGGACTTCTCTGCAGGTAGCCTAAGTACGACGAAGGCTTTGGATATGACCTACAGAGCTTGATTACTTGGCACATTTTAGTAGTAGGACAATTTTTTTCATTATTCTGGCCATCCTTCATAAACTAACTTGCTTCTCACGACGAACGCAAAGTTTGTTCTATTTTTTCACAACAGAAGTTGTTGCTCTCCGAATCATCTCCTGCTTGAAACAAGGCGTACATCGATCTACACTTTAGTACTGCAAACATGGGTGGGTTGGGGCTTTGTTTACTTTTTCTGCTACGCTTGAACGGTTCAACGAAAATTCAGGTCTGTTCATTTGGGACAACCACAAACTTTGCGCCTTACAGTATCATCATCTCAAACTAAAAATAACCGGAAATAACGACATATGGACTGAGGAATAGTAAGCTTATATATTACGCAGAAGAAAAAAGAGTTCGAATGCACGAAATCCTTTGACTGTGACCTTGAGCTACATAACCTATTGTCTCCAACCGCTGTTTCGAGAGGTTGCATGAATCACAACCCGGTAGCCCAATTGCACCTACACAAGCCAGTCCACTGGTTAAATTTTCATACTTTTTATCCATATCATCCACTGGCCACCCCGAATCATATTCCAGCCAGTACCTATGTCGCGGAACAGCACACAACGAGCGAAGCGTTCTGTGGGCATGCGCAAAATATGTTCCAACCACATCAACCTATTCTGAATCATTGTCTGTTTGAAATAACATACCCTAAGATGCAGGACCTTAATCCTGAATTCTGAGTTACTCACAAAAGTCTGCCACCATATTCTGTGAATAGTACGAAAACAGCGATGTCCAAACACCAAATTCTTCGCACACCTTTTGCCCTAAATGACCATGCGCCGCAACCTTTTATCGATAACGGTTTCACACCGATGCCAGAAGTGTCCCAAACTAGCACATACAAGTCGTGCCTTCTATATGCTCGACGACAATTCGCCCGAAATAATACAACCAGGTGAGATGCGGCTATCCAAGAAGCCAAATCAGTCAACCTCACCCAATTACTCCCTTGCAAGAACAAGGTTCGGCTCCAAGCCAGTCCAGTCCTGTAACAGTCTTTTGCACTTCGAAGGTGCAAACCAAATCTCAAACATTCCCACGCTATCTTTCAGTCGGATGAGAAAAACCTGCAACTAATTTGAATGGTCACTCACTAGCGGAACATCGTCCGTATATTGCAAATCGGACAGATTCCTCTCTGAGTAAATAGCAATGTCATTAGTCTTACATGAGGATACCGCAATCTCCATAATCATTTCAGTAAAATGTAAGTAGGTACGGTGGAAAAGGACAACCCTGACGAACATTAGTTCTTCCGGTGAATTCGAGAGAGACATGGCCGTAAGCACGAATTCGGCTTTGGCTGTTCGTATGCAGTGATTGTATGAGTGGCATGAATTTCTCTGGTATATCCTTCAATCGGAGACAGTGCTAAAGAACTGAATAATCGACAAAGTCGAATGCTGATTTCATATGATAAAGACCAAAATCTTGGATCTACGGAATGTGGCTGTATACTGAGAGTTGTGGCGAAGTGAAAAGTTGGTCAACACCATCCCAACCGAGTTGGAAACCGGCTCTTTTTACGCGGATAAACCTTTCACGAGTACTAGATAATCGAAAGAGAATAATGCTCAAGAGCAATTTTGATTGCAGTGCTTACTAAACTAATTCCTCTGTGGTCATCACATGAGGATCTGTCATGATTCTTATATTTGGGTGCACTCACCGATTCACATCATTCCTTTCTTTACCCAAATTGATCTCATGAGTGTTGCTAACTCCGATATTAGCACTTCGCCACCATTTTTGAAGCGAGAGAGTGAGGTCACACCTGGGCTACCAAAAGTGATCGCGGAAGTGGGATCTTATATGCACGTTTCGAAGACACAGCATACCTATATTTGTCTTCAACGTTTCAGGAGTTCTAGCTAGAGAAGTTTGTTGCCCTATTTGCTTGAGCACGCGGACGTTGAAAGCAGCTAATTAACGTGAACGCATAGGTTTGAGTAATGCGTTCAAATTATTTCTTTCCCTTCCTCTGATGGTACCATTAAATAAATCCGCCGAGCCATAGGTTTTGGTGACGACATGCATGGTGTCAGCATCGGAAGAACAGAAACTAGAAAAGTTCCCTGTAGAAAGGGTCCTGGAGGAATTCGAGCTATCGGCACTTCGTGGCTCCCCACACTGCAGAAGGAGCTTTTCTATTGGAACCCTAACCAAATCCTTTGACTCAAAAAGTCATGTAGTGAGGCTTTAGCCCAGCGTAGGGACTTGGAGCAGAGGTACACCTATAATCGCCCACCTTGCTCGAAGCAGTAAGTATCTCAGTCTAGATTACCCTGCTTGACGGCCGATGCAGTGTGACATCTACAGTGTTTGTACCATTCACTGAGGTTGGCCGAAGACTTCCAGGGAGCCCAGCCACTAAATAGGAGACTAATCAGGATGCAGATCGAAACCCTTGGTTCTACGAAGAAGCCGATCGCAAGGCAGCGACATGTGGCTAACTGGAAGTCCTTCGACCTAGATCAATTATTCTCTCACTCAATTTGCTGATGGGATGGCCAGCTGAGATCGACCTAAGCCCGAACCCGAAGATACAGGAAATTACTTGGTTAAGCTCCTAAGCATTTTCCTTCCAGACTTGCTTGAATCTTTGGCTTGAGATAAGCCATCGTGTATTGGTGTTTGGGTCTTGGAGGCACTCAAGCCATCAAATCACTTCAGCTAAAGGCCGTCGGGCTGATCGACGATCTCTCCTCAACATCCCATCCCTGATCAGCGGTACTCGCCCAGAGGAGTACTGCAGTTTATTTTTCTTCTTCCCATACTATTTCGGCTTCCGTTCTTTGAAACTTCCTTCGACATCTGCTCGTCCTATAACTTTAACCAACTCACGCTAAACACAAACGGTTTTGCATTTTCATCACACTTCTGTAACTAGATTTTGTACGTTCACCGTTCGATCTTCATTTTTCCCGGGATGTAAAACTGGTGTATGCTTTCCTACCTTTCGTTTCACACCCGCATACTATCTTAGTCGCATTAAAACAAAGTGTTTCCATTAGAGAACAACAGTTATGCCGCATAATACGTGAAAAATGTTTGCTCGGTAAACATCATAGATACGTTTGCAAGCTGTAATTTGTACATCGTTCGAGTAGCATTTATTGAAAATTTTATCTAGTGAACGTTTTACTTCTCCATCTCTATCTTGGTAAAAGAAAATTCAACTGACCTCGTTACGGATGTTTAACCATGTTTGTAATTTGGTCATCTAGTACTTGTTGTCCTTGGCTCTAAAATGAATTCCCATCAGATGAAGATCTCGTGAAATGCGTTATCAAATCCTTCCAAAGGTTTTGTAGATTTTTGAACTTTGAAAGGGACAAAACATCTCTAAATTGATTACTATATTGCTTATGGTGTTTATATTTGGTACAGTGTGGAAATCAACACTTCGCTAAACCTGACAACTCTAGAGAGTTTTTCTGTGAAATGATCTTAGCCAAATATTTGGCTATAGAGCCTAGCTCATGAAAGGTATTCCCCACTGTCGTCTGTGTAAGTGACTTCGTAGAATGAGCCAAAATTTCTTTGCCTTATACCAGGAGTTCAAGTGGGCAGTTTGATACTTGTGATGGACCTGAATGTACATTGCCCAGGTCACATGTCAACGCAACCGACAGGACATTGCACTAAATGTGTCAGTAAATGAACGGAAGAAAAACGTCGCGTGATACGGTAAATAAGTAGTGATAACTGCGATTAGTAAATCAGGTATTTGAGCAATGAATGATGATCACAAACAATCAAAATGGACAGCTTGTTTTCCCCAAAAGACAGAAATTTGTATCAATTTGAATATTTTCTTTGGAGTCAGTGAGAACTGGAGATGGAATCTATTAGCGACCAACGAGTCCATAGCCGAGAAGAATCTTCCTGTATGATGTGTGACGAGACTGAAATTTCGCTGTTCTCAGCCGTCGTGCCTGGTTAAGCGGGAACTACCTTCTTGGTTCGTCCATCTACTCAAAGATGACAACCTATTATTGTAACCGGAGGATGTCGCCAACAAAAATGTGTTTCATGGAGTTATAATCACAAAATAGTTGCACTCATTTTTCTCGATGCGGAACGTGCACGCACATACACACATCTTGATGTGGACTCACCTAAAGGATAAGCCATACTCCACCATCGTTGTAAATGATCAACAGTGTCATCGTCCTGCCACCGATCTTCTGTATCCAGTGACTTCTTTCGAGTCAGTGACAAACGGGAATCGTCAGTTCCATTCATTAAAGCTGTAGGTGGCGGTAAGTCATGCACCCAGCGACGCAACTCTGTTAGCATTCGTCTGACAGTTTCTGGACAGTAGAACTCTTCCGGGGTGGTGAAAGAGTAGTAAGAAGGTTGTCGACCGACAATTTTAGGATTGAAGAATGATCGCCATCTCTTGGATGGATTTGGAGAACGGGCAAAATATAAACCTTCCATAGGAGATGACGGTCCATGGGGTTCGGACAGCCTCATATTGGGAAGCGTTGCATACTAAAACCATAACAAATACAATATGACAAGAAATGTAATGCAGGATTGTTGTTATGCTCACGGTTACCCAAATTCCACCAAAAGCACGTGGTATAAAAACTGCCTTTGTTGAGCACTTATTTGGCTGCAAATATGCATCACCGTTTCACAGAAATGCTCTCATGAAACACAAAGTGGCCAGAGACATTTACTTGATAACGCGACTCATCATGTATTGTCAGTGTGCAGCCTACTGGGGACAGCCAAGGAAACAGTAAACACCTGTTCAATCTGTTGCGATTAGGGAGCATTGTACATTTTTCATGCCTGAAGTGAGATATAAGGTTGGGAGGAAAAACTATAAGTCAAATATAGTAAACACTCTGTTAATCTGCCCAGACGTCATTCAGTCCGTCATGAACGACCACAAACTGTTGTTCAGAATACGGCTATCGAAGACAAATGATCTTTTGAATTGAACCTTTATTTGAACAATGTTTTTGACTATAATCAATTGAAAGAAGTGGTTATGGTGTTATTGCTGTCTTCATTGAATTCATGAAACTAAGATAGTCAGCTCTGATTATTACTAACAACAGCAAACTTAGCGGTAACTTAGTTGCTAGTGGTTGGTTGAGAAGTGATACATGTCTTTTAAACATCGTACTAACTGTTTTCATAAACTTTCAGTGGTTCCATAGTCAGGACTCAATTGAGTATTTACTTCAGTGATAAAGTGATACTAAACGTGCAAGATTTTCCATGATAATTTTTTCTCGTTTAAGTAGTGCCAGTTTGTTTTCGCTAACATTAGTCCCAACACAAATACATAACAGCTAATCTATCCTGCTTGTAAGAGAACGGCTTATAATTCGTCTAAATGAAGCGATTAGAATGCCTCTTCTGTGATTTCACCGATTGCTACTTGCACTGGGATGGGGCTTTTCCACGTTTTAGGAAAATTTTCACTGCCTTGGATGCAGACAGTTTTTGTCTAAATTATTCTGCCCAATTCTGATATCAAATCTTTCTCGTATTGTTTGTGGCCATTCCAAGTAGCTCAGTATAGCAGCAAATTCTTTCAACTGATTTCTGATTCTAAGCTTGACTATTTGCCCTTCAAACTACACATTTCAAGCACACTGGCTGAGCAGACGTAACTCGGTAATTCTGACTATCCTGCATGGTTGCTGATGACGAGAGGATAAGAGGTCCGGATTCAAACGATAGGTGCGTTGGTGGGTACGCACTACTGATGAGCTCTAGTGTGACCAAATCTTGAGTCTCACACTGGCCGATAGTAAGTTTGGTGGAAAGATGTGAGAATTGTGGATACGAATAGCTCCCACGCAGTGCTATATACTATGAGTAAATAACGTTAAGATCCATGTTAATTCTGATTGGCAAAGCGACTGCTGCTTATAATTCTAAGATATTTTTCGTGAACAACGATACCGGGACCAATACAATTTGGAGTGGTTATGAAGTGACGTATGACCAAAGCGCGGGATGGCCTTGACTGGAGTGTAAGCGATAAACAATGCATCGCCCAACCGCAGTGTTCTTCTGGATCAAATGGAACACACCCAAGTAAGGAATTCCATAGACTTCATTCCTCGTTGTATGAAAAAGGCATGTATTAAGATGAGGCCCTAGATGATTTCATATTCCCAGGGCTCTCGTTTAGCCTCTACCTAGTTCGAAGAGTATAAAACCTTCCATTTTTGTATATAAACTTGGTGATATTTTCACTCATGTTAAACAAAATCTCTAATCTGATCCGTCTATTTATTTTCCCAAGATCTTCTACCTTGCAGGTGGCTGCAGTGTGGTGAAATAAGTTCAGATCGACCAGTCATGATTGAGTAATTCAACAGTCAAAGGATAATTGTTGCCAGGGCATAGTGAACCGTTCAAAGATCATGTATATGAGGTTACCATATTATAAACCACAGGGATTTAACATCCCAATTGAAAATTTAAGACTGGACGGTAGGATGAGGCAACAGATTGGCGAACAAGCAATTTTTGTCAAAAAAAACAGGAAAAAAGCAAACAGTTAGAAAATTGAAAATTTGTGTTTCATCAAACCGAAAATTTGTTTCTCGCTAAAATAGGAAAACAAGAGAAAAAAGACTGAAGAAAATGACACACAAGCAAGCATTTTTTGTCAAACCAAGGACTCTAGTCAAGGGAATGCGAGGTGCACGAAAATTCTGTGAGTGTGCTCAGATGAGCCGAAAACTTTAGTCATGTGGCAGGTAAAATTCATACTGTTGATCACGTGACAATTGCACTCGAAATTATTCGTCGGTCCTGTAACCTATTCCAGTTTTTTTGTAAATGAATGCACTAAAACTATCGTTCTTTTAATTAGATAAGCGCAAACGTGGGACATGTTTTGGATGCTTCTATGGATGACGAGTACGTGAACCGAAATTGTTTCACAACCGTTAAAATTGCACCAATGTGCTCTGGTTTTAGTCACTATTTAAAAGCTCTATCTGTGTAAACAAGAAAGATAGAGAAAAATGAAGAATCGGTTGTCACACATCAAAGAGGCTCGTTTGTGACTGATGCTAAAGTAAATGATTCGCTGAACATTTTCCCTAAACAGGTTGGAATTTGATTGAATAGCGCTCAATTTTTGTCGAACTATCCCACAGATAAAATGATCCCATACACTTTGGAAGTACGATTGGAATTCAGTGGAGGAGGCGGACGATTAGTGACCAACTCACATGAAAGAACTGGATATCTTTTGTGTAACAGATTACAAATTTTAGCAGTCAGTCCGACAAACCGTGACCGTGTTTTAGTGGAATTATTGAGCAACCTATCATAATGTGCTGTGATTATTTCTAGATGTTTTTACATTTTTACAAGGTGATGAATGTAGTTTTTTATATATTTTATTTTTTATTCTCACGATTTTGACGGAAATGCAACGTAATTTGTTCTACGCAAAAGTCTATACAATACAATGCAATCAATTTACGCCCATGTGTGGTGATAAACCATTGCCATCCTATGGTTCCCAAGACAGTAAACGGAGAGGAAAGAATATTGATTTTGAACCCGAAATCAGCTGCTCATTCATAAATGGCCTGTCTGATCTGTCTGTCGTGAAAACCTAAATCTTGTTACACCTTCCATATCGGGTTGTACTGAAAAATACTTTTCCATCGCCGACACATATGAAGCGTACCCGCTCCAGTCAAGAAGAGATCATTCCAACGTCGACTAAGGTGACCATATTTTACTTTTTCTTCTACTACACTGAATACCTTTCATCAACTATTTGCTTGCCTCTACCCACCAAAGAAACATTTTGGTAATAATGGATAACCGATTTGACTGATTTGCAGTTGTATTCACGCTTATGTAGCTGTTTGAACAGGCGTAGCTTAGACTCGCATTCTCTTTTCACTCTCCCCAGCCGTTGTTGCAACTGACGATCATGTTTTTAGTTCTGCGTGGTTTTCTTTATTGCGCATATTTTGCCCAAGTAAACTAACAAATGATTAACTCACAACGTCGTAATCTCATTGACTTGCTAGGGATAAGGAGAAGCAATAGACGTTATGTTGAAACAGTAGTGGGCCACATCAAGAGCCCATTCTGTAGATGTGACATTGGGTTGACCAGACTGGATTATCATTCAGCAACAAAGTGTCTGACACGGGAGCAGTTCAAAGCCCTCTCGGGCAAACTGACACTTCCAGCTGAAATGTTAAACAAGTATGCTTATGAAACCAATTTTGAAGACTGACAGAAATGGACGTTGACCTGAAGATCGGGAGCTTGAAGAAAGAAGATGAAATGACCAGTTCGAAACGTTGATAGATAACTTGTCAATAATCCAATTGTATTTGATTCATTCAACCTTAAACGGACTCGGCGCACGTTTCGACCGGCCTGTTGATCAGTTGCCCCATTCTTGCAAATTTCCTCATCAGATTTCTTTTACTACCTAATGCTTACAGAGTGTATGAGATTTTCTTGCTTGGAGACCAACGGTCGTAGATGAACTCACTTTATCTAGTTGGTTATTTCCTTTGATGGTCATTGAACGGAAATTCATTTAACGTAAGTCTGATGGTAGAAAATGGCTATTAATCAACGGATAGACTAATGACAAGCAATTGATTTGATGAGGTTCTTCACATGATTCCTTTAAACTGGTCTAATATGATCCTGCATGTGCCTAAACATGTGAAACTTTCACGACAAAAAGCACCTGTTTAACCCATCAAATTATCCGTTATGATTGGTTTGAGTTTATCTAAAGTTAACTATTTTTTGAATCTTGACTAAGCTACTAAGGCTGTTGACTGAGAGAGGCGAATCAAATCAGTGATTCGCAGTTTGAATGTCATTTAGGGCCCGAGCGATCTCGAAACTCTGACGAGATATTTTCGATGCGCTCGAAGGAATCTCTCCAGTTTTCTCATTCTTCGAACAGTGCTGCTGACCCCAAATTTTTGATTGTAGTGATGCCTAGTGCTAAACAATACAGTCCATGAAGTTACTGAACGTATGCGAATCGAAATTGATCTTAAAATGATGAATAGTTAAATTAATGACCATTTAATTATGATGCGCTGGTTATGGTTATCTTCTTTATTTGGCCAATTAATATTAAGTATAATGCGTGAGAAAAATGACCGTCGGAACACAGGATCCAGAATGGGCTTTAAATTACCAGACCCCAAACGTCGTGGGGGCATAATGATAAATCATTAAGTGAAAAACCACCCACTGAGCTGTGTTCGAACAAATTCAGAGATTGACCGAGTGCAATGGATAAATTGCATGCTTCTTTTCGTATATTCAATTTCCTATCGAGCGAACATAAAAATAGAAGGGGAAATTTCGTCCAGCGAACTGAAAGGACTCACTTTGCCATCTTTTTGCAAATGTCTCGTTATACGGGAGAACAGTTGACGCCGAGATCGACCGTGACACATGATAAGAAATTCATCAAATCTCTCTCGTAACCTAGAAATTATTCGTACGTACAAAATGCACATCTGTAATTGGTGGAAAACTTCGATTGTGTTACAAGAGCTATTGATGATCAGTTTTACAGAAAGAATTGCAAATCACAAACAACGAACGGTCAGTTTATTCAATTGATGGGCGAAAGTGGGACCACTTGGCAGGTGAGAAGCAACTTCGAGCTTGAAAAACGATGCCAAGGTTTATTTCAAAGTATAGTGGAACGATTCACTTTTTATTCCATTTATTCTTTCTTGGTGCCTCAAAATAAACAGTTTAGCATAACTCTTTGTCCATTTTCTGTGTGGCGTTGCGGGTTTCCGAATGTCTAATGGATGCCCATTGGAACTTTCACGTTCATCCCCCTGTCTCGGGTTTAGCCTTGATTCTGTCAAGCTTCAAAAACAAGAACAACCTGATTACCGTGGGTCGATCAAGGTGCGGATTCTGTCCATAGAAATAAGGTTTGCAATGTGTATGGAATATTAGGGAATGGTAAGCAATTCAAAAATAGCATCCATTAAAAGTGTGCAAAGTACCGGCAAGTTCCGGGCAGGTTTTCCTCTGTGCTTCTTTCTGGCCGAAAGGTGCTAGTTGGTTGCATCACTAGACACTGTTAAATTAAGTTGGTCAGGAATTTAGCAACAGCATTACGTTAGATGAGACGAGTACACAGACCACAAGTAGGTGGCCGCAAAAAGATTCATTTCTTTCATGGATTTTCACTCTCTTCCAAATGATTGCAACGGCAAACCAATAAGTTGTAAAATGTATCTCTTGTGACAATGGAAACATGAATTCATAGGCAGCATACGGATTCAGATTGTTCGTACATCTTGCTTTACATGTCATACTGAAACCTTTCGCATCAAGACAGGTCGACGGCTATGTGGATTGGACTAATATTTGCACTACGTATTTTTTAGATCGATAAGACCTCCGTCTCCGTTTGAGTCGGACGGGTTATAGTGGTCCTGTTGTAGTCCTCGCAATTCTCGGTCGCGGACAAGTTTTTTGTGTGTGGAAAATTCAGGTGCGAAAAACAGCATACGAATTGATTCTCTAATTTTGCGTACGCATGGATGTTTGTCGGGACTGGGAGCTGCTCGGTACATAAAATGCTGACTCGCTAAACGTTTTTCGCTTGATCTGACCACTTTAATTTTTGGTTAGTACTCCACGTTTTCTGTCAAGCAGGTTTGCCTGCTATGAACGTGCTCACTTCTTTGTACCTACTTAATCTTATTTGAATACTACTGAGCTATCATCCCGTTTCTGCGTGCGGCATATTCGTGATATTGGTAGCAAAGGTTCATTATGGTGGCTCTAGGCCAGTCTACTTTACTTGCCGACTCAGGAACTAGATTGGTAAAATGGGGTTGAACGTTTTGGTCCTGAAATTCTGCCTACAGTTGAATTGTAAATCCATACATGCATTAAGCGATCACTGTTTTGGCGGATTCTAAAAATCACACTGAGCTTATTGGTGTACAGGCATCTAAATTGTCATAGTAGTAGATAGAATTTAAGTGAATGACGGAATTCCGTTTGTTCTTTCGACCCATCTGTGCGAGGGGGCTACGTGCAGATGTCAAGACTACAAGGTCACTTGGCTTCGATGTCATGATTCATACAGACGGGATGCAGGTCCATAAACAGAAGAACAAGACTGATGACCAAACTCCTGTGACGTCAGCTGAGCAGGGCACACGGGCTCGGAATCGGACAGAAAACACAAGCCCGAGGGTGAGTAAAGAGGCCCCCTAGACCACGGACCAATTGAAGGTGGTCTAATTTGTGGCACGTTCAGAGGAGAGCAAGAGCAGTATTCGCTGTGAGGACTAAAGAATAGATAATTGGTCCGTTAGGCGAAGGGTAATCAACTAAGTAACCCATACGAACAATTTGATTGTGGCGATAAGAAACTGTAATGCTGAGCGGCTAGAGGCCATTTCATCGTTCTTTATTGATTAGGACCTTTAGTCGGCACGTCCGACTTTTAGAGTAACGTTTATCTCACAACAATTATATACTTCCTTTCACAAGAGATCCTTTCACTGGATGTTTGGAGACACTAAGTACCTGGAATTTGTGTTGCTGTTAGTAACATCCTATCATTTGTTCTCCTTTATCCTCCACTTATCAGAATTCTGTACTTCGTATGCGATTGTTCACCAGCGTTTTTGGTTACGCCACGTGTAAATAGAATATACAAGCTACGTTAAAAATGATCACCTAACTATATGGAAACCAGTACATTTTGAGTCCTAGAGGTCGAACGATCTGCAAAACTGAGATCAAAAATGTTGCCAGTCCGATCATTCGCCCAACAAGAGTGAAATACTCCAGATCACAGGCAAAAATGGATCGAATGATTAATCACGGGAGTTTACGCTTACCGTCGAAGCATTAGTTCTTCACCGCACTCGGTAGAAGCTTCCAAAAATAGTGAGGGAACCTTCTGGACAGGATCTCTCAACTAGACAAAGAATGAAGGAAAAAGTCGAGTATTATTGCCAACACAAGTGAATCTCCCTAATGCAGCCCCTATCCATCTATGAGAACACATTGTAGCTAACATTTTGGTTTACTGCTGATACTGTGATTTACATTGTCGTAACTAAGGCAACACTGATCCCAACAACAGGGAGTACGTCTACTTTACCTCTATTCTTACTTCATTTGTAATGTCCATTATCAATTGGCATAGGCTTGGAAGATATCTAACTCACACCTGACATTTTCTAGACAGTGACTAGAAAACTAGTTATTCTATTAGCTGATACGCAACACCGATCGGCTTAATTAATTACTAATACTACTTAATAGCAAGGTAATGACTTTGAATTCACTTAGTTTTTTTCTGAAAATGAAACGGAAAATCACATGTCCATACGTGAAGATAGCACAACTGAATTCGCCCAGTGCAGCTAGTGAACGTTCACTGGAATATTTCGCATATGCCGGGTTTAAAAATTGCCGTTTCACGTATAGTTGAGAGACGCGACCGAGAACATCAATCTACATCCATGCTAAATGATCCAGTTGTACATTTCAGTTGGAGAATATGACAAAATGAAAGAAGACATTTGCATCAATGCATGAATGGACTTTTTGAGCATGATGTATTTAATTCGTCTTAGCTGACTTGATCACTTTTACGTTTAGACAAATCGGAAAATATCTTTGAGGACTATAGTGTTCAAACTCGTACCCGATCACCATCGGTGTTACAATGCCGCGTGTGTTCTATCAATTGAAGTGCGAGGCCAGGACAGTTAGTGTTCGAACATTTCTTCTGGGAGAGTTACTGATTGCCCAGTCAGATTTCACAATCATGCGACTTTGACACCGGGAACATTTTATGACTTGTTCGGTACAGCATGAGCTTCAATGCGAAATTACCAAAGACCACCAGGTGTATCCCGTCAAAAGCACTTATTCAACTTGCCACAACCTCATGTCAAATGCGCCACCTAATTCAACAATATTTTATGCTTCAAATAAATCACGGATAGTGAAAGTTACGATCACTTTTGAATACCCATGTGATCTTTGTTACCAGTTCGTAAATCACTAGTAAATATACCTTGGATTTCGAATTGTCTGTTGTCACTGGTTCTTCCAAAACCAACCATGTCAGACTGACAGAACCGAGGGCCCACGGAGTACACGAATGTATCGGTTTTCTGTTTAAACACGAAACATGGACTTCCGCATATGGCTTCTTCTCCCAGATCACCGATCAACACAATCCGTGTAGCCTAACGGCATCTGTATTCATAATTATTCCGAATATCTATTAGTGGGACTCACTACATAAAACTGTCACAGTTAGCAAACTTGTCCAACCATAATGGATTGTTCGTGCCTGAATCTGAAAGCAACGCTAATTGTTTCCTGTTAATTTCAGGAGAAACGGAATCTACCTCTGATTGAACTAAACTTTACACTTTGGACAGGAAAAGCATCTTTTGTCGAATTTATGTGTGCACAAAAATGTTTAGCACTGATAGACATTCTAGCCGACGTTGATGATGATGCGATCGTTTCAAAAACCATCGAGATGACATAATCGGCGCGCAGTCTTATTTGCGTTTGACTTTCTGTACTCATAGAGTCCGGTTTGTTGGTCCACCCACGGTCTTGAATTGTGAACGAGACACGTTCGCTTCTTGAACTCAGTCTCTGTCAGCCTCCTCTTTTCTCCCTGTTGGTTTGTCTTTTTATCTTTGGAAGTTAGATCACAAATATGCCATCTCGTTGATTTCCCGCACATATGCTTGCAGAGCGAGTCACTTCAGGAGCTGTCCCCTATGTTTTGCTTCTTTCATGGATTTTTCCAGAGGAACGTAAGTTAAAAAACATTGAATTGAAACGGTTGCTTTCTGAATTCTCCATTTTTGCAGAATCCAGCCAGTAGAATTCGGCAAAGATTACACCGGTCACTAGTAACCTAGCCTACTGTCATCGCCAAAGTGCATAACAACGGCACAGAAAGCACTGGGTTAACGGTAGTTTAATGTACTATTAACTTATCAACACAATTATTATATCATAAGGATAACTCTGACTGGACAGTCATCCACGCCGAATGAGCAGTGTTCTTGTCTCGACTTGAATTTTACTTTTAACAGCGAACATGTCATCCTTAGTAAGAGCATCAGCCCTTAGAGTGAGCAGTAAATTGGGCTCTTGTTACGTGAGAATCCAATCTGGCAGGTATTCTTAGTAGGAGCTCATATATTTTGATGAAATAATTCATTCTGTGTTATCAACGTTCAACTCACCAATAAGAAACCATGGAAGCACTACAGCTGCCTAGCAGCGTAATTGCTAAAGCGTTCAACTCAAAATCGTCCGCCCCGGGTTCGCATCTCAGTGCGGACTTGCTGATGATTTCTAACAAGGATGAAATAGTCGTACAATGCTTCCATGCTTTCTTACTGGTTGGTTGAACGCTGATATCATGACATGGTGAATTATTTGATGCAGAACTTACTTGTTTTTGGGGTAATATATTCCACCAACGAAAATGAAGCTGAATTCCTCAAATGCCTCGATTCGTTATCACTTGTGATCTTAACTGTGAGCCGTATTTTCATCTTATCCCCAAATAGGTTCAGTGACTTAGCCTCGAACTTCCAATTTCAAACTGGATGCGCACAGGTAACGTAGAGAAAAACGGACAAAATGAGAACAAAAACACAGTACTTAACAATTTTCGTGTTTTGGCATAGACACTATTTATACCATCGACTTTTATTGAGAGTCTCAATATTCATGGTTGAAAATCAATCTCGATTCCTCCTCGTTCAGGTAGTGGAGAAGTAATCGCCGTGACTATCCTCGAATTTGATATAGACCAGAGAATACGCCCAGGCATTTACTTGTAGTTTTCCCACAGACTATCATTAAGTACATTTCTGATGACAAGAAACTATGAACACTTGACTACTCACCTTCCATATATGAGGATTTGAATTGTTTTGTACACGATACCACTGATTCGCCCGAATTTTCGTTGTATTCTAGGAGAGGCACAAGATGTATTTTGCATTAAAAGATGGTAAGAAAGGAATCATTGAGAGTATTAGACTGAACTTATCACAGACAATAGTACCCGATTTTGCAAAGAATTTAAAAAAGAACCAGTTCAAATTGACAAAAATGACATTTTGAGAAAAAGGCGAATTGAATAAAGCAACTTAAGAATGGCTGTATTGCTGTTTGCAATTTTTTCCGCGATTGATCAAATCGGTGTTGGATCTAAGGTAGACACGAGCTCTCCGATAGCGGTCGATTTTGTTTTACGTTAGCTTTCTACTTCTTTAGTCAAAAATCCAGCAAAACTGCATCGTTTCCAAGACGAAGATTGCGACCAACGGAAGACCATGTGGCGTGTCGCGAATAAGTGCTGAACTTGGCTGGTAAAATAACCGGGTTTTGGGTCAACTTGGCTGCGTGTTTTTACGCCGATCAGACAAGTCCTTTAGTGATTAGTGTCCCAGTGCATGCTACAACTGTCAAATAGGGACGTTCACTGAAGACATAAAGATTTAAACTCTCGACCCTCAATTCGAATCGTCAAAATGTCAACCGCCTAACCATCGTCGTTCAACCGTTGTTAAACTACACAATAAGAACATTGCGTTCGTTGGTTATCATAATTACATGCTTGAGTTATGATTAGTCATTTTACAATTCCAGTCAAAAGTAGGTAAGATTGAAAATACATTGACTCAACTGATCTTGATTTCCTGCTAGCTTACGGAACGCATTGCGCTCGATCGTCTTTGATACAGCCGATCGTTGCCCCTTCCGAATCATTTACCGAAATTGAACCGTATCATGTGGATTTGTCAAATATCAGTGATAATCATTAATAATATTAAGAAAAAATGTCCTCGAATTGGAACGACTACAAGTAAACTGACTGAATGTCTAAACACGATTTTCCCTATTGATCCATTTGTAAAACACGTTTCACTGTCGATCTTGTCGATTCACAGCCCATTCCTAGGGTCAGCCGAACAAAGTATGTGCTCTTTGGTTATCGGTAAGTTCTACCAGTATTTGCGTTTTCATCACACATGCGGAATTAAGAATTTGGAAAGCTTGCACATGTTCATAACGTGAGTTTGAGTTCCACTAGTGAAAACGTAAACAATGGATCCAAAATACATATGTAAGGCACCTGCAGTCTAATTGCAGTGAGCTTAGCTCAGCACGGTCCCCTAAATTGCGAAGTTTTACAAGATCTTATAATGACTGTCTTTCAGTCAATATTTGTAAATGTTAAATTTATTCACCTTCAAAGTTTACTAATCCTGAAACGATTCCAACGCAAGAATCCACGCCACGCATGATTTCCCACGATGTCTATTCTATTAATTGGAACTCTAATGTCATACCAAATAGATGGTAAGTTAACCTGATCATAGAATGTACATTTTTCCGTCTAGGCGGGAACTGTTTGTCTGTCGGAATACTTTTTTTACATATTGCTGAACAACACTTATCTGTGCCTGTTTCGACAAGCGATTTCGTTTCAATTTTAAAGAAGATGACTGTGAAAGGCCGGCAAGTGCGCACCAATTTTCTTGAATTTGTTTTATGTACTCTTCGAAATAATCTGATTTGAGTTAGCCCAATGCTGAGTTGAGCCACGGGACTTTGGTTTATTTTCCCACGATTTCTCTCGCAACTGGTACAGTTACTAATACGTGTTCAACGAAAAGTGACGGCCTCCCTTGAAAATCAAATCCCTTTG
The DNA here is from genome assembly GCA_008360955.1 of Fasciolopsis buskii. Classification (NCBI taxonomy): domain Eukaryota; kingdom Metazoa; phylum Platyhelminthes; class Trematoda; order Plagiorchiida; family Fasciolidae; genus Fasciolopsis; species Fasciolopsis buskii. The sequence goes on along the minus strand of LUCM01004389.1, from coordinate 100,195 downwards.
GATGTCGCCGATGACGGCTATTGGAGAATCAATCGTGTCAGTTTGTTTGTCCACGTGTTTGGCATAGGCTGGATAGTACGCATCTTGTTTGATTAAGTCACGGTCATCCATCTTTTCACACGTTTAAGTAAGGTATTGTAATAGAAATTTAGGCGGAAAATTTTGGTGACTAATATTCTGTTGGATTAGTCACATCATTTAAAATTGACTAACCGAAGAACAGTTTGGCGACAAATGTCGAACGGTTAACATGGTAGACAACCCAGGTCAAGACCTCTTGTTTTGTACAATCCCGTACTAAGAAGCATTATGACACTTGCCTGCTCAGTGCTGTAATCCACAATGGCCCGGGCAGAGAACCGTTGGAATCCACTCTCCGGGCGAACTCGGTGGTAAACAGAACCCAAATGTCGAAGAAGTTCTTCGCACAGTCTGAGGGCTTTCAAATGATCCGAAAGTGCTTCGATGAAGTTCTGTTCTGGCAAAGTGCAAGAAACGAAGAGTATCCATCACATATTCATGCACGTATGTTTGACGAGTAGGGGGAACAAAAGACTGGTCGTAGGAAACCTCTTCAAACAACTGATGGAAATACGAAGCTTCCACCATGTGTGTAACCTTAAGGTGATTTGGTGAAGAAATTTGTGCCAGTGGAATGGAGATTTCATGTTAGTTTACCTGATGAAGCTTATTAGACTCATAAAGATGAATCGGGTTTTCTTCTCTCTTGCTTTCTTTAAATAAATTCACGCACACACACACACACACACACACACACAAACGCAGGGATATGCTTGTGTGACAATAATGTAATAAATGGTCATGCAACTTATTGTGATTTCGACAAACGTTTTAGGAGAAACCTATTCACTCTTAGTACTCGGATTCATGCCAGAATGATATGAGAGTGGTTAACTAAATACACATCTGCTTATTGCCAGGCAAAAAAGGATAACATCAGAAATTTGAAAGTTTCAAAACAAGTAGATTTCATTTCATTTGACAACCTAGCAAACGAGCTTCTCTGCTATTTTTAATGTCTAGAACGTCCAAAAAAGTGAAACTTCCGTCCGATGTAAACACAGATATTCTTACGCTCTAGGCAATGAGATGATTACTGGTAGTTACCAACTTACCCCTAATTGTCCTACCCCTTTAGCAGTGACTTAAAGACAGCAAAGTTCTACAAGATGGTCATTTTTCTCTGGATTTTGTAAATTGTTCTTGACGCAGCATCGAAATTCAGCTCACATTCGTCGCATCCCTGATACGAATTATCAGCGCGGTTCATCCATCACGTTTGAAATGTAATACGAACCGGCGACGTCCGATTGCAGATCTACTACTTGAGGCATTATGCCAGCGGACAGGTTCCCAACGGCTTTTTGGACCTTAACGTCTGATAAAGGTTACTGAAAAAATAGGTGCCATAGAAGAATGAATAATTATTTCCTTGAAGCCACCGAGGAGGATGTCGTCTACAATTCCCCAGTTTCCCACCAGTGGCGGAGATTAGTTCGGACTCTCTGCAACAGAACTCGGAAACTCTGCACCCATGTTCCAGTAAGAAAGAAAGACGAATTTATGAAACAAAGTTCTTAACCAACGTTTATTCGGGAAATTTCACCCAAAAATGCCTAGCCCCTCAAATGGTTTCAAGTAGACTTCAGACAGTTACAGCGAGGCCGGAGACTCATGAACGTGTTGCAAATCGTTTTGTCTGTCCGTTCGCGTAGGCACCCCAACACTGTTGTTGTTGCAAAATAAGTGTGTAAAATAAGACCGCCGAAATCCGTAATTATATGAATGTGCAAACCAAAGGATGTAAACAAACTTGTAGCAAAATGGTAGAATTAAAACCTCCAGTTGACTTCCACTATGTAGGATACTTCCTAAGCAGGAATCAGTGATCTAATAGATGAGTTCTGTAATATATATATGTATATATTTAGAGTTGAGAAGGCGTAAACTGAGTTAATACGTTTATCGTGACGTTTCGATCCAAACTAGGACTCGTTATCAAACGTGAATGAGTTTGACAACGAGTCCTAGTTTGGATCGAAACGTCACGATAAACGTATTAACTCAGTGTACGTCTTCTCAACTCTAAAAATATGCAACCTGAGCTGCAGATATTTTCACTCATCAATATATATATATATATATTCGTATACTTGCACGTCGTTGTGTGTGTGTACGTGTGAGTATGTTCGACATGAATCGAATTCTGTCAAATGACAATCATTATCTCATTGGTTTCACAAAGGATCACAGAAGCCTTTCTTTTAAATAATAAGAAGCCTCGTTGGCAGTGTTAAAGCAAATAAAGCAAAATCAAATTATTAAGTGGAACGAGTTTGGTAGCTTATTAGGAAATGCACCCTTTGTGAAAGCTGCACAGTAGATGAGTTGATTCAGTATCGTCAGTCGTCGATAGAGGCTATCTTCGATCGATCGATCGAAATCAATTGCATGGCTTGTGATTGCAGGTTGCAAGATGCATACCGGTCTTGGTTCCTTCAAACTCGAGTAGTGTTTCCCCATGCGGTCACGAAGTCGTTTGAACCAGGTGGTGCGATTTACACATGTGATTCGCGCTTTTATTGATGGTGTTCACTGGCGGTTCGCGACCTAATACACGATAAATTAGAAGAATCCGTGTAAAATGCAAAGTTGCCCATGATCGTTTTTGTTGGTCTGTATTCGCTCCAGCATACTGCTTTCTGTTCTAGCAAGACCAGTCAATCAAGGGAACGAGTGAATAATTGAACTTTTAATTGACTAACTGAATAATTTATCCCTTAACATATTTAATAACCCTATCCTTGGCAAACATAAAATTAAAACGCAATCTCAGACGCTGTTTGTGTGTTCACAAACACGCGCAAGTCAACGCTTGCGGTATTCGCAGATATGACCTTGTAATCACATATGCGGCTGGCTGACCTTAGTTTCATAATTTTAGTTGTGACTCCGACTACTCCGTGCGTCTCCTGATATCATAAATGACACCGTTCTCCGTGATTTTGTGCTTATCACGGCCCAAGCGTACGGCAGCTCGATGCTCCTTCCCGATTAGCCCTGCACGACCGATCAACTCGTCCATGGACGTATGGATGCACATACACAGGTATGCACCCTCGCCATTTCAGTGCGCTCCACTCGCTTCTGGCTGGTAGTTCGTACAATTCTATCCAGCGGATAGATATAGTCTACTACTGACATTCTGATAAGCGCCGAACTTCATCTCATTTACAATCCTCGCTTAGCATTTCGTTTGCTTTTTAGTACCAGTCTACGTTCCATTACCAATTTCTAGATAAGTTGACCACCCCAGTAGTCCTTGATCTCAGGGAATAGTATCGTGAATAATTACTTAGTAGATCACGGGTCACGAGTTCAAGTAACCTGGATTAATCGGCGTATCTGCAGTCGGTCTCGCAATAGAACCTCCATACGCAACCAGAAACTCAGTGAGTTACCCAGGCTATAGAGACCTGCCTCGCATGGGTGTTTACGACAACTCAAACTTTTCATACTGATTCTTGACGCCACTCGTTATGATGGACTCAGTCGGTGGTGGTCAAACGGATAAGGTCGTGGCATTTGGACGTGAAGGTCGCGGATTCAAATCCCCCCACCGCCGGTCAACTTCCCCACTTAGCAGCCCTCTGCTGGTCGTAGCCCCCTTGCTGAAAATCGACGTATATTGCTGCTTCATTAGTAAAGAAAGTAAAAGATAAAAGAATAATACTTTTCAGTCCTAAATCTGTCTCCTGGATGATAGTCAAAACAGACTGTCAAAATGATGATCAGACTGAGAATTTCATGACCTCTCAATCGTGAAACAAAATCCGATCCGTAGTTTCTGTCGCTCAGTTGCATTTGTCGTCACACATCACATTTCGACCCCGAATTCCTGCTTATGTCCACACATTCGTTTTCCAGTTACTGCATCCAACTAAGTCTTTGTTTGGCTCTCACACCCCTCTCTTACACCACTCTTTCTCAGTCCTGCTGTCTACACCTATGTGACCTGAATTTGCGGCTAAATTATCTCAGGTTAATCAATAAACTCAAGTCAGTGAGACATTAACCACAATAACAACAAAAACAACAACCACAACAACATGACACCCGGAATGAGTATAGTCAGTGTTAGTATTGCCAATCCCGCCGACGTTGAATGCGGGTATGGAGAAAACCCAGCAGGATTCACAACAGAATACGTGAAAGGTCAGCCAGAAATTCAACACAACCGAGTCATCGCTTCGGCTGATGCAACTGTTATTGGTGCTACTGCTGGTATTGTGCTTGTGGAGACCCCCCCCCAGTAGATTGCGAAAACTTTGGGGTTGATAATGCAGAACCGGTTGCCGCGTAGATCGTCGTTTGACACCACGTGTTTTATCAACTGCATGCGCATTTTGCATGACCTACTTTGAATTGGATTCAACTGTTTGCTTTGTAGTTGACTGGACAAGCACTCAAATCCTGATCACTGAGCCATAGGATGATCAAGGATAATCAATCATTAAACCATTTTAGAATTCTTATGGTTACCGAATTCGGCGTTTGGGTTGAAGCCGTTGCATAAACAACCGGGATAACTTAAGTGGTCCGTGCACAGTCAGGCATCTTTGTGATCGACGGCATTTGTAGTTTACCTAATTACAAGTTTGACCTCGACATCTGCGAGTCATATGACGTTCAAATATTTTCAGTAATATGATCCTGGAATGACAGCGCTACTAAGCTCTTTGCAATCGAAGAGCAGTTAAGTGTCAGTAACGATAGCATCCATAGCTGAACGTTGTGAGTTTCCTCTGCTCCCGTCTTCATAGATTATTATAAGGGTTTCGTTCATATTCATTAAGGCAATTGACTCAATCAGGTATGAACATGCAGGACTTGTAGTGATGTGTCCGCAGTAAGTTATCAAGACTGGTGAAGTCTCGGGTCGTGTATGCAGCAGAGGCCTTAAGCATTCGTCGCTATGACCCCCCGTTCATGAAAGCGCTGAATGCTCCCTGGATCACTCACGACGACCGGAAATCTCCGGAACCCAATACAGATCTGGGTCAAGGGTGTGAAATGCATCCCGCAACTCAACCTCGACCAAACCTGTTTTACATACCCACACACAGGGAACTTTTTAAAAAAGTGAAGTGCAATCTATCATTCTCCCAATCATTTGCTGTTAATCCTTTTAGTTTTATTTATTGGTATGATTACAAATAAGTGACAACGAGCTTCGTCTCACCGTATTGCTCATCAGTGTGATCCGTGGAATTATTAGGAAACCAAATTTTTTGGCTGAATCATTTAAGAAAATCGGTAAAGAAATATAATATATCTTCTAAATCATACCTGATAACGTGACCATAGGGGAGAATAAACAAAACAGTAGCCAAATGATCACGCGGATGAGAAAATGAATATCGAGTAACGTGACCAATCAACCCGGAGTCGGTTGAAATCGATAGGTATTTTTTAACCGTGTAATATGTATGGAAAGAAACTTGAAGAATGTGATTCCAAAAAGGTGGATCCATAGAATTGTGATGCGGCTTCACGAAGCGCGTGATTTTCTTCGTGAAAGTCATCTCCCCTGTTTGATCAAGGGAGAGTAGTTTTATGAACTATCAACGATATATTGTGATGCAGTTTTCGGTGACGGTGCACCGAAGACAGACCAGAAATAAAAATCACACTTTGCTTAATAATGATAACATTTATCGGAGTAATTGAGAAGTAGCATCAATTCACCAATTTTTATTGCATCTTTGATTTTTTGATTAAAGCCTCTGCCTCTAGGTATATCTACGGTAAACGATTAGCATGAGCTACCCCAATGATACATTTTGACTGAAAGGCTACTACTTACAAGCGGTGTCACGGGATATCCTTTTAGGTTGGTGAATTCTTATTATGGCTTCCGATTTTGACCATTAACTCGGGAGAATTCCTTAGAAGAAACTCTCAATAGGACGAAATCTCACATAGCGTTCGCACTGATAGCAATCGATACAGACAGGAATTTTACGCATGCACTTCGGCTGATGAACTCTACAAAATCAAATATGCATATGATTCGCCCAGCCATGTTATCTACAAACCGACAGCAATAATAGGTAGTGCTTTGCGCATTCGTCTCTAACAGAGTACTTGCAGTGACACCAATTTCGAGACCAAATCCATTGGCTTACGACGCAAAGTCATTACAAAATTGGTAAAATTTTCTAGCAATGGGGCTTTGAACTGTCCCCGATAAACAATGATTTCAGGGCATTTTCGCTGACAGCAGAAAGCAAATATGTGATGTCGTTACTAGGAAAGAATGTGCATGGACTACCGTGATACTATCGAAACAACTTTCTTTCCATCTGCTCGTTCAACATGCTCGTCTGAAAACGATAATGGAATGAGGGGTTCGAAGAATTTTCTTTCCAGAATTCTCGTTCCACACGAATAACGTGCAAATGGCAACTCCTGTGGGTCTGGTTTTCGCGAACTCTATGATCAGGTATAATTAATGTGAAATTTATATTGACTAATTACTGGTCTATGTGTTGTTTTGGTAAAAGCGAATAGCGAAAAACCGTTCGCTTGAGGTACTGTGTAACAAACCAAGATGCCATTGAAGCCTGACAGTTTTGCCTTGCCGTTCAATTCTACCTCTAGAGTTTTGTGATTACAGTTTCTTGATAAGAACACTGGATTTTCTGTGACGGTTAACAGTTTACGACCGGCCGTGGTCAAACGGATAAGGTAGTGGCGTTCGTCAGTGGCGATCATGGGTTCGAGTCCTCTCATCGTTGGTCAACTTCCTCATTTGGTAGCCCTCTGTTAGCGGTCGCCGACTTCTTGAAAAACGATGTACACTTTCGTCTAATTAACAAAGGAAGCAGAAGATAATAGTGCCGTGGTTTTAATGCTAGCTTGGTTGCCTCTACCCAGCCTCTTCACGTATTTCTTGTGTGATTTCAGTCTCCCACTGTCTGATCCAGATTCATCCAAATTCACAAAACGGTTTACCACCTGATGTATGCCCAAGCATATGGGTAAATATGTAACAGTTTGATTCGGCCCGTAGTCGTAAATCCATAGATCCGTGGGCTTGGAAATTATTTGATTCTGTGAAGTAACGAATTCCCATGCACTTCTGCATAGCTCAGATCATTTCTTTTGTAGTTTACTTGCGCACAATTATGATTGCGTCTCGATATCACCAGTCGGAGATTCAGGAGCGCATACTGCTTCATTGCTTTGTTCTTCACCTCGGTCTTGCAGCGGTAGGCAAACATTCGTCTCACAGCGTTCATTTTAATCATGGGGCTCAGCAATGACTTTAGATTATCCCATGGCTGCATTCATTACTTTTCAAAATGTATAGACAATCGCAGACAAGAATGAAAATGCAAAATAAAATAGCTGTTAAGCACAAAAAATCAACGCATGGTGTTCATAGGAACCAAAATATTTGGCCTGGAGTTAGTCACAGCCGGGCGGTTACTAAACATCGGAACTAAACATTGACGATATCAGCTGGGAGCTACATGACCCAATCCACCAACCCCGTCACTGCTATGGTGCCCCTGACAGTCAGGACAAATCGTTCTCGTTTTCTTTATACTATGCACAAACACTAATACACGGCTATTAGAAGTATAATACATTAGTAGTTCTAGTTCTTGACTCACTAATGCAGGAAGAAATGTTAGAAACTAGGTAACCTGAATCAGGTGAAAGTCTTCAGTTCCCCAGGACTAATGCTCATGATTGCGTGACTGTGATAAGTGCATGACAGCATTAGTGATAATCCTTCAATCCATCAAAGTGTTTCACAGCAAAATTTGCAATACTTCTACCACATTTTGAATGGATGGATGATGAACGAGTAGACGAACACTTGGCTTTCACTTTCAAGCGCCACGCCGTTAGTCGCGGGAACCAGCCCAAGGCAACTCGTTAAGCTTGACATTTTCTCTGTAACAAACCATACAGGTTAAGTCCATTATACACCTAGAATATTATGAGTGGTATTTAATCTCCATCATGAAGTTCTGAACAACGTATACATTTGAAAGTGTAAAATGCGAGACAACTCACCGGTATTTGTAAATGCATGTCGTAAATCGAAGTTTCTTGAGTAGCTCTGTTCTCCGATGCGTCCAACCAGTCCATAATACTGCGTATTGTATGAATTACCTACACACAAACAGGCGAAGAGAATTCCATTAACAAAACGCTAATACATCTTTTATTTTTACTCCCTTTATTAATTAAATAACAGTGTGCAACACTTTTCAGGAAGGGAGCCGAGGCTAGAAGAAGGCTGCCAAGTGGGGAAGTTGACAGGCGGCGGGAGGATCCGAACTCGAGAGCTTCACATCCAAACGCCACGACTTTAGCCGTTTGGTCAGCGACGGTCAATCTTTGTCATAAAATTGATTCTATGTATTTTAAAGTTTCCATCTTGCTTCCCGTCTGTTTCATGCACAGGTGGTACCCAAATGTATAGCACCACACGAAATGTTTAGGTTATGCCGGCAGATTTTCAGAAAATAGCTTCTTTAAATTAGAGTTTATTCTGGACCAGATTATATGACCAAAAACCATTTAGCATATTAAAAGTTGGTTCTATATAAATGGAACAAGATATTTTGTGATTTTCACCAAACATTTCTCGGGTGAATACGTGAATGTTAACCCACATCACAAGCCTTTTTTCGTTTTCATTTCAATCGAATTTTCCTAAAACCTGGTAAATACTTTTAGCCAACTTCTCGGTGTGGCAGATATAAAGATTTTCTCAGGTCACAATGGAGACGTTATTGATTGCGCTAAGATTTGTACTGAAAAGTCTACAAGGTTCTGCCATACAATCACGTGAAGTGCGACGTTATGGTGAAGGTGTCAGAAAGATTTTGATTCACTGATTCGAAAAACTTCCGTATACAACAAACTTCATTTGCATACATCCATGAGTAGAAATTACTGGCATGTTTTACAAGGGTAATGTGCTGAGTAAATTCAATCAGGGACCCGATAAACGAAATTTCCGAAGCTCTTCAATCTAGTTTACTGGGTCAGGTGATAAAAACTACGGGATACAAAACCTGGATAGTCTTTGTTTTCTTTTTACTTCCCACCAGGATTCAGAATATGGAGATTGGAGCCTTACCCTGGTTATTCTCACATGGCATGTGAGGTCGAGCCGCTAGCTTACCGATTTAAATGCAGCCGGATCCAGCATAAGTGCCCATATTTATTGGCAAATTAACGGCACCCGAGACGTAGATCAATGCGTGAAAATATTAATTGAATGATACTCACTGAAGAAGCAAAAAAATCTTGATTACGTTCAAATATCGAATAGTATTCCCCATTTGGTATTTATTACCGGAAATCACAGGACTCTGACCTACTATATTCAATGTTACTTTTTACCCATAATAAGCCATTCTTTTACACCCTATAATAATTCCGGACTACTTGGGGTAACTACGCTTCCCTCGCGCATATGCTTCGTCCTTGCATCTCCTTTGTAAACAAAAGTCGTTATCTTCCTTTCCTTGATCGGATTCTATGGATGATTCTTGGTGACTTGTGAGCCTTCACGCGGTTTACTTGTCTACTCCATCCCCCAACTTTGAGTTACCTATTTGTCGCCTCCGTCAGAAGGCTTCTGTATTCCATGCCCGAATTCTATCTCCAATTTAACTAACCCGATGCTGTTGACATTTACCTTCATCTAGACTTTCGTCGTTCACAGCTGCCTTCGCACCTTCTGTCATCGTCCTTCTGCGGTCCAGGAACGTTCCGTCTGTAATAGAAATAAATTCACACTTGTCCGTGTTATCATCCTACCTTCGCTTACTGCTTCCGCTACCACTTACTGTGCGATGTGCTACCATATCTCTTCGAGTTGACCTGCCGTTTATCCGTTTTCTTCTCGTTCTACTACCCAAACCCTACCCCTCACCCGGTTCTTCGTTACCAGTAATGTCATCCACCTCTTCCATCTGATCTCCGGGATAAAACTGATCATTTTATTTCTTACCGTCATTATCTCCGATAGTTCGCTTCTCTGCACCTTCCACAATTTCTATGCCACTGTCCCTGCCGCAGAACGGTGGCCGTAATACTCAGTTTTTTGTCTGTCTGTCGCCTTCTCCCGCGTGCCTTGAAGCTATCAATATGCCCAATTCCATTGTCTATTGGCACTTCTTGTGGGAATATTCATCCTCATGTCTAGGGCGTGTTAATGCACATAATTTGGTTCACATTCCTAAAGCAAAATGAATGAGTATGTTGCTCGATCTTAAAAGCGATTATGAATGTCTGCGAAGACAATCCATCTAAATATGGCTAATCTTGAAACCATCGAGCGTGACAGTGGACTGATCAAAATATCAGAGGAGTTCTCACGTGCTCATCTTGTCCTTTTTTCTGCTATCTTCGGTAAATGTGGTAACCGATCTCTAGGACGATTTTTGTGGTCCATTTTATTGACTGTCTGAAATCTCGGCAATTTTAATACGTTCCATTGAACCGTAAACTATTAAAGTTTTGTTAACTTTGGTACTGATGAGCTTCTGCTTCTCTCTGGCCAAGGCAGCTTCATCGTTCTATGGACATTCTTGTTTCACCCTGATTCATTTATCCTAGTCCAGGCAGATTTAGCTATTTACCTCCAATAAGCAACGCAATCTATAACCACTATGCAAACCACGTCACTAAAATAATGTACTGTCATAATATTTTACCGAATGGGAGAAAAGTTTTCGCTGACAAACGACTTCTTTCGGAATGTCTACCTTGCAAAGATTTGCAAATTTATCTGCAGTAACCTAATTACGTAGTCATTCGATCAGTTAACAACGGCTGGATGTAGTTTAGATCTACTGCGAGATATAAACTGACACCCTAATTGAATTTTCAGTCCACATAAGCATGTAATTATTGGTCATGACGTATCCACCATTAGCACATAATATATTTTTGCCAACACAATCAAGATTCACGAATATACGGTAACTGGACAAGAAAGAAGCAGCGAAAAAACCAATTTCATAAGGTAGGAATCAATGGACTTGGATTTTATGGAATGTTTTCTGCACAACCCGTGATACGACCATACAAGACAGTAAGACTATCGATAATCGCACCGTTTATTACTGGTTTCTTGTGCGCTATTTAATGCTGTTCTGTTTAGAATAACAGGCGTTCGTCTAACAACTGCGTTGTTACATGATTTGTCCTGGATAACTAACCTGGATAGCTTCAAATTTCACCAACCTGTACCCCTGGATACATTTCTGGGCGAAAAACAGCGCAGATACCAAAGAGAGATAAATGACGTTTTACAGCCTCCGATCTACGACCATAACTTGGCAACAGTCATGTCGATCATGTGCTTACCTTGCTCATTGAAAATAAGTTATCCATTTGATAGAAGAACGCAAACAAGATATCCGATGGTATCTGTCGTTTCGTGAATAGAATTCCACATTTGGCAAACTGAAAAAGAAATGAATTGACACCAATCATCTAACGGGAATCAATGTAATTGTCATTTTCATCAAATCAACTGTTTTGTGGCCACGCTAATTCCCACGTGCCCAGTAAATGCTGACATAAGTTGAGTTAATTAAAAAAATGCATAGGAAACACGACAGTGATATGTGGACAAAAGTATCTTGCAAAAAGGTTCCAATAGTTGGATCTACCGCAAAAATGATGACACTTGCTAGACCATTTTATACATTATTTGGCAATTATTTCAAAATAATTCGAGATTCTGCTAAAACCCTCTGGAATGAGGTGAGATCACGTCTTTTTTGATAAAATCTGGGGAGCGTACTAATGCCGGCAAACTGTGGAGCAGTACACAGACGACCGGTGGATCTTACAATAGGCACGTAGCGAATTGTCCATTTAGGAGGATTCACCATATCCCCCTATAAAGAAAAGATTTCATTAAGTTGTGAATAATCCTTGCATGTTTCTGAATGATTTTGACATAGTCCCAAATTAACATCAGAGCTAAAATCAATAAAAAGAAGGTTCTCGGCACTGCTTGCTAACAGATACGGTCGGGTTTACTCCTATTCAAGTACCCCATTGAATTGTCTCTTCGTTTTTTTTAATGTAACTACGTATGCGCAGCACAGATTTTCCACTAAACCGAAAAGACATATTGGTACTGGTTGGCAAACGATTCCTAAGTGCACTCTACCAACCCCAAATGTTTAATCCATCTGTTCACAAAATTACCGGATCACTGTTCGTTCCCGGATGTACATTCACACTCGTGTGATATGCATTCAGGAACTCACATGTCGCGAATGTGCTAGTACCATTCAAAGACTTTAATGCACATCGACCGGACATAAAATCCAGCACTACGAAAACCGGAGGTGTTGCAATCAGACGTCTTAACTCTACCTGATCGAGCAAGTCTTGACCAATTGATTCATAATCATTTTTTTGGTATTGACTACCTAGCTATTCAGTGGCATCCTAAGTTTTCTCGACATAGGAGCACAATATTAACAGGCATTTGCTTAGTCTCATTAGAATCTCAGCTGAATCATTAGGAGCGTGAATTGATGGCAAGTCCATTCAAGAATTACATGGTGTTTCGTCGAAGGTTTTCCATCGGTCAGGAAAGGCTAATCTTCAGAAAGGGGACGCAAAGCCTGAAAGCGCTTGTCTTTCTTCACAATAGCGTGTTTTGCATAGAGATGGACGAAGAAAATTTCCCCAGAATCACGCGAACGGTTTTGCAGTTGTTGCCGCTTGTCAGGTATGCTTACCCGGTACTCTTCTGCTCAAGCATTCATGCACTAGTGCACTCCTTTGTGAGTTTCTCACTGCGATCTCGTATGAATTGTTCGGAAAGTGACCAGATGACAAATCTATTTACGAACCAAATACTTAGGCAGCCTCCTTCTGTACGCAAAATGTTATTTCGTCTTTTTCATTCTTCTTTGTTTTTTCTCGTCCCGTTGCTGGATGATAACGTAAACATCGTCGTAAGTGGTTTTAATCACGTCTTGACACCTCCCCTTACTACACTGATTTGATTATTTTATCATTTCTCCAACCAGGAGTAACTCTATCCTAGATAGAATTACTATCAGTCATCCTAAGTGCTCCAATTTCAACCAATTATCATTGCCTGTAACTTTGAAAAACAACATTTATTCCCGGACCGCTTTTCAATCTTTCAAGGAGTCTAACCAAAGCAAAACACAACCGTAATTTTCCTCGGAAAAACATTTTTCTTCTTCAAAGATCAATTTTTAATGTGAGTTTGCAGTTTTATTTTGAACCTCTAAACACTAATATCAACCGTTATGTCGATACGTTCACTCTAGTTCTGTATTCATTGTGCCCGAAAAACATTTTTTCTCGTTGTCTGCTGTATCACATCAAACACGTGTAGGCATAAGAGTGACGAAAGGAACATTCCTGCAAATTATGGAATTCCCAGAAAGTCTGAGAATTTTCATCACTAATATCAAATGAAATAAGAATAATCCGCCCGTTGAATGCAAGCTAAATTCTGACCAGGTGCAACAGTAGAGGCTTCTGTCGAGCAATTTTGATTTTTTGTGGAAAGAAAACGAAACGAATAAGCTGTACCAAGCGTTTTATCATCCGCGCAATGACACTGGACTTTCACAGTTCCCTTGTGAATGCGCTGATATTACACCGTTTTCTAAGTAGGCGCTCAACCTCCTTCGTTTGACCGAAATAACCACAATTCTAGGTGTAGATGGTATGCCTTCATTATATCTACAAAACGTCCCAGTGACTATGGAGGATGCATCTGCTTCTCTTCTTTATATATCCTCATACATATATATATCCTTTCCGAACGATGAAGACTTGTCACTAATGGGTCCAACCCAGAACTTCATAATTAAAACATTCCAGACAAATGTTGTTATGCAAATCTCCTTAAATCTTGCTGACTTAGGCTGACGAAAAGTGTTTTGCTATGACTTCCAACGTCTTTAATTAGCGTACAAACCAAACAGGTCTACTTTGGATCCTGTGGCTTCCCTGGTTCATAATATCACAACATGTCCGGATGCATCCACCACATCTGTCCGATAAGCTTTCTCAGATATTTTTCTTTGCATTCAAATCTGTTCCACAGTCTTCACTAGTTCGCAAACTTGAACATTTCTGCTGTCCCACTTGCCTCTATGCATGGCTATCAGGCCAATTCATCAACACATTTCAGTGCACAAGACTAAGACGACCAAAGTCTACCCGTTAGTATATAATTCTGGATTCCTTCAAAGAGTTATTCTTTTCTCTTATCTGTTTTCAGCATACATCGGGGTAGTACATGCTCGTCCCTCTGGTCAATTATTCAGATACGCTCATGACGTTGCTCCCTGTCACTCTGCATCTGAAGCTGAAGACTTGCTGAACTTTTCCAACAATTTGATTCTCATTCATGATTTTACTCTTCGCCCTAGTTGAAATCCTAGTTTGCCAAACGTGTCGAAGTCTTCCTTCTCAGAAGTATGTTCCGAATACTGATGGATGAACCAGATTTCCCCAGAAACGTACTACTGGTTTCGCAGTTATTGCCGCTCTTCAGTTATGCTTACCCCGTAATCTCCTGTCCAACCATCGCTATATTATTGTGCTGCGCTCCTTTATTAGTTTTTCACTAGGATCTCATCTGAATTGTTAGCAGCGTGAATGGTTGATAAGTCCATTTAAGAATCGTAAAAGTTCAACACAATTCAATCTAAAATCTACTCAGTACCACAAGGTAAGCGCATGCCGATTCTCCACCGGTTGATAATGGCACTCCAACCAATCCAGAATTATGCAAATGTACCGGCCATTTATAGGCATCTGTCTCTTTCGGACGACGGTTCCACTATCGTTAACATCCCGTCACAATATGTTGTGCATAATGCGTTATCCTGTGCGTACGCTTTGCTAACCGTCCGCCAGTTCGTGGGTGACGTAAACCGAATGCTGGTGGAACAGTTGAGTGAAATACCAATGAACGATAATGGCTCTCAGGTTCACAAATCCTCGATTTAGTTATATCCCTGGTTAAAGATCCATTTTTGGATAGGGCGTAACCTCCGTTCATTCATGACAGTGTTGCATTGAATTTGAACCATTTTGATTTGACTGAACGAGTTAAGACATTTCAGGGGACCAAGTAGATCGCGGGAGAGAAGTGACTCAGTTAAGTTAGGCTTATGGAAAGACTGGCATAAGTATTGAGTTATTACGATCTTAAGACCTTTGTGATCACTTTTATTGACACTTTGCTGTTTATTCTGTGATGGTTCACAGAATTTCGGCCTGCCTCATGACCGCATATATATATATATATATATATATATATATATATATAGTATATCACGAGTCCTTGTTTTGATTGAAACGCCACAGTAAACGTTATAACTCAGTGTGCGCCTTCTCACCTCCAACATATATATATGCTTTAGAAGTTGCACAGTGAGTTATGACGTTCACTGTGATGCTTTGATCCAAACTAGGACTCGTTGCCACACGTGAATAAGTGATTGGATGGGATTGCTAGTTCCATTTATCAATCTCGACATGCCGATTGAACGAGTTATTCGAGTGGAGGGTTTCGAGAATGAGTCGCTCCCCCTTCTGTTTACCCGACTGACGATGTTTGCATTGGTTATGTTCACCTCATGACCTGTTGGTCCACATTGGTCCCATATCTGTGAATATGTGTCAGCGCGTCGTAGGGCTAGGTTGTGTTCGTGCAAGTGTGCATAACTGTTTCCTTGTCTCACGGACATTGTTTGTCACACCCGAGGCATGGGAGGGCGTAAATTTCCCATGACTAATCGGGCTGGTCGTCGCGATCCTCTCCGTTGAATAGACCGAATCTTAGGGTTCCGGCTGTATTCTGTACGATTGTGATATCCAGGTGCCTTCCACCACTCAGACACTTCACAACCGATTTGGTCCTGTTTGTAATTGTCCTCTGTTCTCTGTGAATATATGCTTTGATGAAAGGTATTGGATGTCGGTTGGCCGCTAATAACTTGAACAACCTTGTTTCCGTGGATGCTGTTTCAACCCAACGGAACAGAATACGCACGTACCTCTTTAAATGACAGGTTGGATGGCTACTCTTGAATTTGAGTATTAGGTTCGTCGTTGTTCGTTTTCTGCAGACGGTTGTCTCAAAATATATATATATACATATATACATATACATAAATATATATATATATAATATTCCAAAAGCCCCAGAGTTTACGGAAGTACATAGAAGGTTCAAACATTCATTGGATCTGCATTATGACTGCATTATGACCAGTTGAACGTGAACGACCTCAATTGCCTGTGAAATGTGAGTACCAAACGAAATATGAAATTTCACAAACTTGTTTGGGAAGACGTTAATATTTTCCCTAGGCTAAATTCCCTTTCTTCAGTGTCCAACAGAAGATGCATCTTTATCGAAGGAAGACCTCTGGGAATTAAGGAATTATATTAGTAACAATGGTTTGATAATTATCTTTGAACCTTAACCGAAGAAATTTTACTCGTGAAGAATTTCAGTTCGCGTAAAACTTGGTCTCGACGTCAAAGCCATCCGAGTGCATTACATCAATCCCTTCGGCTGTTTTCATGACAGTATGACAATGTTCTGGGAAGCGAACCAGGTTTCCTGGTTTTGCAATTGCACACGGAGTAGTTGCTTAAGCAAAATAACTTCGGTGAGACCAATTTTCACCTTGGCCTGTTTCCGCTGTTTTGAACTAGTCTACCGTTTGTATGATAATGCATGAACCTACTTCATGAAGCGCAATTCCGGTGGCAGGAGACCGATTCCATCAAAAACTGAGAGCCGGAATAGTTTTGATGTTGTCAAAAACCACGAACTAAGATCTGCTTTTCTAATCCTGTAATGAAATATTCTTGCTATTTACAACGCTTCTTTGTGCTGATGAACAGGAAATTCGCTGAAGTATTCCAAATATCAAAGGATTTGGGGTACGGGTTATTCGCGTAAAAAAGCAAGCCATTGACGCATATGAGTGCGTCAATCGATTGGTTTATTGATTGATTCATAACGAACGATGATCCTTAAAATGTTTTTCAAGATCGATTTGACAAGGAAAAGGTGTTCCCATCTCTTACTTCCTCCCGAGTTCTCTACTTCACAAGATTAAATTAAGGGTAATTCTTGGCAATGGTTCAAATTAGGAGATACCAAGAACGGGTGGAAATTAGCTGCGATGGTGAAGGAAATACCTGCCAAATTCTACAAAGCTAGGCATTATAGGAAAGTACTAGTCTTTTCAAAGGCAGCTCTGTGTAGATTCTCACCAGAATTCGGCAATTACGTAACCTTGAGTAAATTAGTTTTCTTTTAATTTAATTAAACTAACGGGAGTGCACAAACGACTCAAAGTTATGGTTCACATAAAGAAAGCATAACACAATTTCAGTACTTCATGTTCTAACGCTTTACCTTAATAGGCTATCCATACTTTAGGTACTGACGTGGAACTGTTAGCGCGTCGTGGCACACGAGATGAATAGACTTCACACCGCGTGATAATGATTACAAAATAAGTTGAAGAACAATGTCGGATTCATCGATTACCGGTGTGCAGAGAAACTTTATTGATACCAAAAAATGTTTCATCTCTCACGAAAAAACCTCACTTTTTGTCTCTCTAGAAAGTCCGTAATTCAACGAAAATCGGATTTACAGATGGGGTCAAAAAAGATGATAACCGAATTTCTAGTGCATATACTCCATACGTAACGAAAAAGGACAAGGTCATTTCTTGCTGCTTACCACGGTCGATAACTCTCGCGCAATTCAGTCCTATTCCACTTAATCAAGCGGGAACGATTAAAATGGCCTGAGACAGTTCGATACTACCGTTTCATCTTTTTGTCATAAACAAACGGTTTATGTGAGTCCAAATAGCATAGGGCTCACTGATCAACCGTTCTCGTCTAACAGGTTTATTGTCTCTTCTGTGGTCATCGCATCGAAGGTTGCCCTCGGTCGCTTCCAGTGGGTCCGCAAGCTAGGGCGCCCGAATGGTTCCATACCTGCCTTCGAACTTACAAACGATTCAGTATTAGCTCCGCGCCATTTTGGGCTCTGCTCAAAAGAGTTCGTCAGTCAGTCCAGATATTTTGGGTACAACTGGGCTTCCTTTCTGTGTGAGTTATCACACCGAAGCAAAGTGGCCCTGTGCTTTCGGTATCCGCGCTCACTGTATAGTGGGGATGCAAACCCATGCTAGGTGTTTGTTGATTTTGTCACGTTCAGAGCCAAACAAGTGTGAATATAATGTTTTGCTACATAAGTTTCGGTATATATGAATCATTCTTAGAAGGTACTGACCTGAAAATTGGATTTTCTTGAGTACATATTTGGGAATGGTATTAGGTGATTGTTGCTAACTCACAAAACTGGGAGTAAGGACAACCTTTCACTGAGCAGATCGTTTATACTTGAACCACATGAGGTGATTGTGATCGTTAGGAATCAATCGATACAACAAACTAGGTTTCCACATAACAAACGGCCGGACAATCAAATGCTACTTTCGTGCACTTAAGCCATGTGTGTGGTGCGCATGTGTTTGTGTGTAGTCATGCGTATAGGGTAGATCAACCGCCCGTTCAGTCACCGAACTGACAACGACAGGGTGATCCGTTAAGCTAATTGAACATCACAGATCTGTTTTACATCACTTAGCTACACTGGCCTAATTAGATCTACAAAGATGCATTAGCGGAGTCCTTAGACTGAATGATAAAAGAAGGATCCAACGGAACGCCTTTGTCTGGGGACTGGCTGATGAAAAGATGGGGTGCATAGTTCAACCACCGAGGTGCGGATTCTGTTTTATGGCGGACAGTAAGACACTAAGCAACGTTCGCAGATTAGCAGCATCGTTCCACTTAACGAGGCCACACAACCCCTAAGGGTACCAGTTCACGCAAAACAGTTTGGTTCAAGTTAGAATAACACTCATCGTTCGCTTTAGATTCCTTCAATGTAACTTACAGCGAAGGCTTGATACGGAAGATCAAATTATCGGTCCAGGGCATCGACATGACTGTCAAGGATTTTGTAGATAAAATTACACAAAAGAATTATACAACACGACGTAGTTACATACTCGCATCCCACTCAGTTGGAGTGAATGTTTGCCTTTTGATCCGTATCTTACTGTCATCAACACTTCTATGTACGAAGTTGCCAAATGACTGCACTTGGCGTTGTGAGTAGTCGTTTCATGAGAGAGACTTAAATATACTTTTCTACTTGAACTTCGCTTAGGTGATGCGGGTGTGATAACCATTTGTAGAAATGTTAGTTCTGTTCGAAATCACTTTCGCAAAACGCGAGAGAAGTTTTTTTAAAAATGAAGAATCAGAGGTTCGCTGGCATGGAAATTTCTTGTTAGAAATTACCGATGAAACATCTTCAAGAATGACACTAGGAAGGAAAAGCTCAGAAACGTTAGTCAAATACAAATGGTGGTGGTATCTTCCTCCCATCTGAGGGGCTAGATTAGAGCTTTTAAAACAAAAATGTGTTTTTATCACAATCGCATAGTTTTCAAAAGCATTTTTTCGCGTTCGTCGTTTCATACCGCCAAAGCTCCAAAAAGTAGATTTGTATTTGCTCAACCAGTTTGAATCGAGTGGCCCACCAGCAACGAACTGTCACCATTTTCAATCCAGTGTTAGATGCATGATCTAATGTGAGACATTCTTCCCTTTCTACTGTTATTCTGCTTTCTCTTTTGATTTACAATTTTATAATTATAAGAAAATTCGAGAAAATGGCCAACGTCAGCAAATACACACCATTTGAAAGAATGATCGACAGAAGTTCAATTCGAACGGGTGTATTTACGTCCATGTGCCACGACTTTGGACGCTTGTCATTTGTCGAGCACAAAACCAACTACTTACGGCCACAATGGGTTATTGCCCAAACCATTCCCCTTCAGGCGGTAAAGTGTGAACTCTGCGTTGGTTGTCTCAGATTTTTACTGTCCTGGTTTGGCGCAGGTCCCCGTACGAAGGGGTTTAGCAATCTAAAGAGACTTTTTGTCTAGTTCCATGGCATTTCATGATCTTGCTTGAAATTGCTTATTCGTGTCCAAAGCTGATTCTTCATCTCTCCTTAAAATGAAGCAAAATATGGTAATCTTGTACATTAAACGATTCAAAACAAAAATAAAAGTCAATACCTTTCCGTTGTTGACTTAAGGCTCCCGAGTCGAAGAACTTTACCATCTCCCAATGAATTTTCTCAATGTTATTAGATCCTCATTCAACTCGACCTAGCCAAACATCAGATCACTTGCCACGGCAACTTAGCTCCCACTGATTCAATTAGTAAAGTGATTATTTTACTATCACTAGATTTCGGTATAATTCCATTTATATGTTTTGGCGTTGGCACTTGGTTTGCTTTCTGGCAATGAACTTAATATATTCCTGTTTATTTGAAAGGTTGGTTAAAAACCTTTTCTTCCCGTTAAACCAGCCTTGGAAAAAATTGAACCAAATTGAGTATATGCATGTGTTGACAACCGAGTTTTAGTCACCTGGAATTTTACCGGTTCCGCTTTGAACAGATTTGGTGTTGGCTGCGTTTTATTGGCTGTCGGTTGAAGATCGACCCACTCGGCGATTGAAATAGCACAAAGTCGCCTTGATGAGTTATTTCACCGTCATTTGAATACCATAACTTTTGCGGCACAACGTGGCCCGAAGGTCAACAGAAAACTCCAATTTTTTTGATTTAATAGTGTTATTACCATTGATTAGTATAGTTAATATTGTTATCAATGGTATAACCTCACCCATGCTTGTTCTTAGCCTGATTAATGAAGAAGGTGTCGTATGTTTAGTTCATTTTTGTACTCGACTGATCATGCCTGTACACTTCAGCACAATGTCAGCCAAGTGGAGTCGGATCGAGCTAAACTGTATCTTAGTGCCAACAATCCGTTCGAATAGAATAGGACAAACGGACTAACCACTTAAAAGCAAGATAGAATACTGAGTTTAAACCTAGTGTAAACGGATGAAGTCACGATAATAATTAATATGCGAGGGCAAAATCATCACATAAGAATAAAAAGTACGCACTCGTGATTGGAATCGATGTTGCCTGGGTGAAAAAATGCGAGAAAAAGATGAAATACAAAAGCAATAATAGTCCAATCTCTATCCAACCGTTGTCATGAATACCTACATCTCAGGTTTTGCAAAACGCGTCCAGATGATCTCAAAACACGTACAATTCGGCTTTGACTTTACTGTTTGTTGTTAGCACGGTCAAACAGATTGGAACAAACATCGGATAAATGCAAACTTACAATTTCCTCGTCCGACGGTCGAATATACTCGAGTCCCGAATACCACAAACTTTCGCAGTATCGTCTTAGAGTATCCTGAAAAATAAAACAATTTTGAAAATTGCTAATATTATTCATTTTTCGGGAAATTGTTCATTCACATTAAATTGAACTGTGCGCTCTGAGTGGTTGGATGTTAAAATTCCGCATTGCATGTTTTTTTTTTAATTTTGCCTCATCTGTCTTTACACAGCAGTTCGGTTTCAATAAACAAATCTTTGAGCATAGTTCCAAATTCGGAAAATGATGATTCGTTTAAAAATGGCATTCTCAGTCGTTTTCCGGAAACGACAAAAACGTCACTTTAGGAATCATCAACTACTTGTTACTAACTCCCGGATGGGCTGTAATAAAGCACGAAGGGACGTTAAACTTACAATGATTTCAGTAGTATTTAAACTAATTCTAAAATTCAGCAAGCAAACGGTCGCTGCATTTGATGTGTCACAAAGAACACTGCGATCTAACCTCAGAAAGGATTACTTAACCAATGGACTGCAGGTAGATCAAGAATTTTTTTAAGCCTGGATGAGGTATAAGACTGGTGATGTAATATCGTTCACCGCCGGTTCTCGTCTACCAAAATTATATTAATTTATTTCCAACAGTATGAAACTACGCCTATCATTTATGGACTAACATTTCGGTCGTTATGATCAAGTGCATCGTTACCTCTAGTCCAGATAATGGCACGTAAAAATTGCAACGTAACCGTCGAGTTGGAAATAAGCTGTTGTTTGTGGTCCATCGGAAGTCAGTATAAATGAAATAAGTAGTTTGTAAGTAACCTTGGCAATTTTCGGCATATTTTCGGATGGCCACTCGAATAAAAGAAAACGCGCCCGAATTTATCAATCGACCGAGATTTTGAAGGGACAATGAATCAGGCAAAATACAACGTTTGTTCATTTTCACAATTTCCAAATCAGAATGACTCGGAGATTTTGAAAATCTATCCACAGGTCATGCCGAAAATTAGGGAACCTGCATCATGTGAACACATTCTCTTCAAATAGGCAACACTAAAGCAGTCCAAATGCTTCAATTTGTATTCCTTTTATTCATAGACAACTGGTAAATTTTTCTGACAACAAGTACTAATAAACACTGACAATCCATGGGATGGCCAATAATGTTTTGATCATTTTCATGTAGCTTCCAGCAACTCCGAGAAGGGAGACCTTTTCTCCATACTCGAAAAAGTTTTAGAAATTCTGCATTGTTATCTGCTGATTAGGCAGCTCATTAAATTATCACGTCAGGGCATGCAACGCATTTTGGATAGAATCAAGATTTCGATAGTGGTATGTTTGTGCATGAAGCGTACCCAAGAATCAAGTGTGTTCTCACTTGATTCACGTCAAACTGGAAGAAAACTGCTCTATTCTGAGTGTAACACAAAGACACTTTCGGAGACCTGACGTTTACTTATATTATCTACTTTCTCAGAATAGAGGAAATATCAACGTCATCCGTCGTCGCGCAGGATAATCAGGACCGCGCTGCCCATTGCATCGAGCGCTGGCGGGGTGGGTAGTGATAAGTATGCCACCACTCAGAGTTCCCTCTCTTTTATTCAACCTGTCTCTTCTGTCTCCAACCCAATCTGTCTGCCCCTTCTGCCTACCCGTAGTATCTCCATTGATAACAGGCGCGATACTCGCAACGGTTCGTTATCAGATAGTGTGGTAGGTGGTTTTCAATCTGTTAGCTCACATTTTCTCAAGCGTCGTTAGACTCTAAATCTCGGTTCCTTCAATGTGCACACTTTAATGCAGGCTGGCCAACAGGCGTGTTTGGCTCTGACAGTCTACGGACTCACTTTCGAATGATGTCTGCTGCGTGAGTGAAACACGAATTCAGGATTCGAGTAGAGTAGAGTAATTCAGCTAACTGCGCCAAACGTCTCGTCAAGATATTTTCTTCGCACTTCAGGAGACGAAGCAGCTCAAGCTGTGGGTCAGCGTGGTGTGGTAATAGTCTTGAGTGAGAAGGCTAAAGCAGCCCTCCTAGACTGGATCCCAGTCAACAGTCGCTTGTGTGCCATGAGACTGCAGGGATCAGTCGGCATCCGGAAGGATAGTAGTGTTAAGCGTAGTTTATTTGTTATCTCGGCATACCCTCCAACAGACTGCAGCACTGACATGGAGAAAGACGAGTTTTACGATAACCTCGTTACTCTTGTTCGGAAGAGCAAACGCTCTGACATTGTAGTAGTAGCAGGTGATTTTAATGGACAAGTTGGAGAACTGAGTGCATCGGAGTCCTGTGTTAGGCGGGCGATGCGCCTCGCCTGCATAGCGAACAGACAACGGAGAAAGACTTCTCTAATTCTGTGCAGATTATCATTCATTCCTATCTAGTACGAATTTCCAACACAGTTCGCGTCGCACAGCGACGTGGCGTTCTAACTCGACAGGTACACTGAGTCAGATTGACCATATCGCAGTTAGCTACCGTTGGCGCGGTTCTGTCCAGAACTGTAGATCATGCTGGACCACTTACGTCAAATCGGACCATGCGTTAG
>LUCM01004389.1:61478-74081 GCA_008360955.1 Fasciolopsis buskii | reverse complement strand
AAGCCATGTGGAGGCCAACAGATGACGTGGCAACGTGGGATGAGAAAATGTACAGCGAAGTTAGGTAAGGTAGGTTTCTCACGTCTTCGTCTACGTGGTTGGGGTCCGGAAGACTTGTCGACTTGCTGGCTGGAGCCTTCGAAGGATATGGCAGTGAACCGTGAACAGTGGCGATCGTGCTGTCATTTTCAATCGAATCAGAATGATTGAGAACACGTGCGTTTGTACAGTTAGACTGTATTTCGTGTGTTGGCTGCAGCAGCATCTTATCTTTTTCCGCCTGTGTAGGTCCACTCCCTATTCCCCTTTGATATTCACTCTTTTTATAGGAACGTGTAACTCTGGGGAAAGGCATCAGTCAATGAGGCTTGCCTTGCTGTTTAGCGCTGAACGGACGATGAATATTAATGTCACCACAACAATATAATTTGCTATATTCGCAGTGCATTCAATTCCAATCCTGTTATAGCGCTTTTCTCACTTTATTCCTGTCGGAATACACAACCAAATGGGATTAGAAATGCGTAATAACTTCGTCAAATACGTTCCTGCTAGCAATGTCCATTTTGTAAATGTTCTTCAGGTCACCACATGCCATGCATTCATCAACAAAAACAACGGGTTGCAAGATTAGGGCATGTAGCATTTTACACCATAGTGCATGATAGTTATATTCCCCACTTATTTGCGCGACTGACCCATACTCCATATCCGGCAATACTTGGACCGTTTGAATACTATTTAACTGTACAGAGACAATGAAGTATCAGATACGGATAACGAATTGCTTCAGGACAAGAGAAAATGCATTCTTTCCTAGAAATATAACGTCAATATAAATAACTTTGTGGTCGGCAGTTTTTAAATTTCAGGACCAAATGATGTAAGGAGTGCATCGAAAAATCAATGCGCCATGTATTGGTTTTAATTGTGAATGATATAATGTTAATAACACAGCGTTGTTGGTAGATGCAATGCGCTAACGTTTCGACTACCGTGGGTAGTCTTTCTTGGGGCAGGTTTTATAATCAAAAAACTTGCCTTGAGAAAGACTACCCACGGTAGTCGAAACGTTAGCGCATTACATCTACCAACAATGCCGTGTTATTACCATTATATTATGCACAATTAAAACTTTGTGATCGCTTTCGAGCGCATTTGTCTTCCTCTATCAACACCATGCTCTTGGCATAGTTTATCTGTCTCGCGGTAATGTGTATGGCGGTCTTGTTTAGTTTAGAAAGTAAGAAAGATCTAAATACGAAGTCTAAAATTGACCAGTAAGCTGTTGTTAACATTGTTGTACCAAATGGCTTTGTTTTTTCTCTGCCATTACTCCTTTTCTTGATCACGCATGATTATTGGATTCCAGTTACCGTGAAATGTGTCCATTAATGACCAATTATCTTCAGCCTGAGAACACGAGCGCAATCCTAGGTAGAGTACTCAATAAAATAAGTGTTTCTTTTTGATACGAGAGTTTTTCATCATTTACTAATACAGCCTAAGATAAATCCTAAAGTTATTCAAAAACATTTACGAAGTTTGCAAATCCAATGGTATTTTGTTTTTCTTGTTTGGGCATGTCCATCTTGAAGAAAATTGTCACTTCATGTTTATGTGGCCTTATTATAGTTTACAAACAATAATGATAAAGAGAAATTTATAAACAAATTCATGTTATTTGGTAATGATTTCTTATAATATGCAAAGTTTTGGAACGCCGGGAATGATAACGAGAGAAATTTGTGATTTTATCAACATCTGGGCTCCCTGTATAAGACTGATAAGTTACTGAGAGACTCACTGTGTTCGAGGTTATTGTAAACAAGAAAACTCCATGCAGTTACCGCGTTCAAGCCGTCTAGGAGCCACGTTGTGTCAGGGTGACTATCGGGTTCCTTATGCTATCATAATTTCAAGTCTCTTTGGATCTTTTTGACGATACTTAAACTAAAAGTTATAATGACAAATTAGGGTAATCACTAAATGAAGGTTTATCAGTCCGACTCACTCAGTTATAACATCACACTACTGTGATGTTATAACAACCCATGCGCATGAAGCAAGGATAGAATTTGCTTGGATTTTCGTACTATGATTTTGTTTCCGTTTGAGAACTGTTGTCTAACTATGAGTAGTGCCTTCAACGATAACGATAGAAAGCCTGATATACTAGACATTCGTAAAATCCCATTCGACTGCAAATTCACATTGATCAGCGCGAGAATAATAACGCCGGGATTAATTTCACTTGGTAAATTGCATAGAAATTCTGCAGATGGTGTTTTGGCGTTAGTACTAAGTAATACCAAGGTACATTACTAATGAATATACATTCACATCATGATACTCCACATTAAGGGATTACTTTTGGCCTACCAAAGCATGCGAAATGGCGAAATTTCCCTAATACAGAGCAAGATCAAAGCCAAAATTAAACTGCGAGAATGAATCGATCATTTCATAAGTGATAGGCAATAGACAGAGTCACTCAGTTTAGCGCCAGTGACCGCATACCAGTCATCAATCAACAGAAAAGGTTTCTAACATCAGTCCAATTCAATCACACTTGGGTCGGGTGCACCACAGAACATTTTACGCAAACTTATGGGGAGATCATGCACTGAAATCTGCTTTAAATCACTAGGAGTCTATTTTTGATTCAGTAAGGTAATTTGTGGACTGCTGTCATCGGCTATTTTGGGAACATCGTCGTGTGGGGTTTATCCATAACCTTACATATGACAGTTCGTCAAGTGGTAAAACCTGAAACATTATAGGAAAGAAATTGAACTATAGTCCATTATCAGATATCATTCATTGAAATTGCGATGTATGTTGGTTTTTCTTCAAATCAGGTTAGTAAAACGTTCGCTCATCTACATTGTCTTAAACTAACGAACTCATGAATCCAAACATCATTCCCGCTTTTATTCGACCCAATTATAGTTATCAGAACTCATAAAATTTACGCTTCCAGTTGCAATAGCACTTTGTTTACGCATGATCATCCCAATTACGGTATAGTAGTTAATATTCAAAGCAGAAACAGAAGAATTTGGGCTACAATTAACTCAGTGTCTCAGTACGAAACATCGGTTTCTAGTAGTCGTGGATTCCATGTAAAGTGTTGTTTGCTGCCCCATGGTAAAGCCGACGGCTACAGGAAACAAAACCAAAAGAGTTCGAACAATCCGAAGAAAGTTTTCATCCGGCATCGACTGACTACGATTGGTATAGGATTGCTGGATTTACAAAGACTCAATGAGGCTAGACAACAAAGGATTGAAAATGAATTTGTTCAGATTATTCATTACCAGCGACGACTGATTGTGAACTCATGGACTGGGACGTTATGCTGATCAGTATGGCGGCATAACCTTGCAAAATTTGACCTTGGAAACGATAAAATCACATGAGTTATCGTTTCTGTTTGGTTTCCCAACATACATGCACTGCGAATCAAAGCTCGCTGTTCAATCTGCTCATAAGTGTTCTAAAAATGCATTTCCAACAACAACACTTTTTGAACGCGATTCATGAGAACAGGACCGCTATAAATTGATTTACTTGTCCGCAGAAAATGATGAATGACTTCATTTGACCCGTATAAATAACAGATGAACTAGCATGGTTCTTTCGTGTGATAATAAGTCAACAAGTTTGACTCAACTAAATTGTTTCAACGATAATAAAGTAGATTGTTCGTCTTTCTTTTCGGATTACCGTCGATTAAAAATCTACGGCCTTTCACATGCTTATTCCCGGCCCAAAGTGACGTTCATAAAACTGGGTTCACTTGGCATGATTTCTTGTGAGTATCGCAATCCATCACATTGGCAAGGTATTCATACATCGCTTGTTCTGTTACACTCGCCCTCTGGCATGGATATTCCAACTGGACTATGGTCACGTGCGAGTCGTTTAGGTGTCCGACATCATTTCAGGTCATTCCAATGATTGCTGGTGCAAACTCCAATCGGTGGTTTCACGATTGGAGGGATAATTAAAATGCAATCACATATTCTGGACAACGTTCTCTAAATTCGCCAAATGGAAAACAATAACGATGAAGTAAAAGCAATCGGCGAACTTCTGAACGCGCTTAACAGGAACCGATTTGCTTTGGACAGCAACATACTCATTGGCAATAAGGAGTATATAATGCGGTGGCTATTTTAAAATCAAATCCAGAGCTATGAAAATCTATTTTTCATTGATAGGCTTTTCATTTCTCACAAGCAGTTGCTACGCGAAGGCGCTCAGATGCACTAGTCCAATGAGTTCACGATGTGCTGAGCAAGAATGTTCTCAGTCTTGCAAAATCAATTTATCAAAACCCGTACTTTCTTATTCTTCTCTCTACTTAATCGCAAAATATATGGACCCACTCTTACTATTAAAGCTTGACATCTGGATTGTAGAAGTCCTAACCTGTACCGAAGGGAGGTCCACAGTGAGAAAATGCCATTTGTGCGAATAGATGAATTCTGGTGACCCAAATGTACTATATTCATCAATCTGAGCCACTGGTCGCATTGGGTTTCTTTTGATATCCACTAATTTCGCTTCGGTTTATTTTCGTTTTTGATTTGCACTAACTGATTACTAGCCAATCAGTCTCGGCAAAGAACAGAAATAGTCTAGATAGTTATTTGTTAAAATGCGTCTCGTTCTGCCGCCTAACGTTTGTTGCTTCATGACACTTCACCGTTATAGTCGGTGCCTCCAGTAATACTTGGTCAAAAAACTTACCGAGCACGCATGAACCAGCTCAGCGTGAGGACCCGTCAGTTGTCCTCGGCAATGCGGCATATCCATGGGAGCCCAACGCCTCTTCATTTTTGAACGATCGGGAGGCCAGAAGCGTTTTTCTTTCCGAATGTATCAGCGTAAAAATAACAATGTACGGTCAATCACCAGATGAATGTTTACGATAATTTTAATAAAATACAATCCAACAGTCGTCAAAATGACGTAATCATTCTCGAGGAATAAATCTCTTCATGTTTTTGTTCCTGATAGAGTGGGACCATTCGCGGATATCCTCGTGCTGATACTGTGTCACGATCACTGATGATCACGCTTAATTTAATGATCCCGAGTGCAGCTCGCAGCAGTCGAAAGTACGTCGAACACACCCGTGCACCGGGGCACAGACAAACGTAGAAACACGATAACTAGAATCGAGCACAGTATGGCTGACTGGTTCACTGATTGATTAGTTGATTCACTCACTCATTGGCTCACTGACTCCTCAATTCATTAGTCAGTCCAGCATTCACCAAATAACTGACCAGCTAACTGATTAATTGTTCGTTGGCTTTGCAGAATAAATAACAAACATAAGAAAGGAAATCAGTCTGAATGATGATAGCCAATAGCGCGCCAGTTCATGTGTGTATGTGAATGCCAGCACCAACACAGTCGAATGTCACCCCCTGTGTGCTCAGTTAGGCATGCCAGATCTCAGGTATTTTTGTGTGCTGCTTCACGCATCTACGCAATTCTCAGAAAGAATTTCAGCACGCGACTGTAGGTGTGAGTGCGAGAGAGAGAGAGAGAGAGAGAGAGAGAGAGAGAGCGAGAGAGACAGAGTTGGCGGAAATAGAAAGTACGAAAGACTAAATAAGAATGTTTTCAATCAAATAATGATATTATGTTAGTGAAACAAAGCAATGGAAATTTCCACCGACTCGCACCCTTGCACGTACATTGCGGAGCCACCGATTTGCTGGTGGCGCTATGGTCAGGTGAATCCATAAGATTACCGATTCTATTTAACTTTTTTTAAATCTTTCATTTGATAAAAACGACTTTTAACTTCTTATGTGAACAAACTTCCATTGCAGTTTCATAGCCTCCTTCGTTCATCTAAACAAGACATACTCGGGATGAGAGTGAGAGGTACGAAGTCTAATTAACAGAGTGCAGAAAAAATTGTTACACCATGGATAGAGTCGCCAAGAAAACCTAAAACCCAGAAAAAAAACAACAGGAATCGAAATATTTCATACTGCATTGGTTTTAAGTCTCAAAATGGAAATCGAGAAGCATTTGACAATTACCATGATTCATTCGTGTCAATGTGTGGTCCCTATGGTCGTGTCATATGCATGTGCACCACGTTGTCGACAAATAGACGAATTGGTGCAGTAGTTTTGTTTGGATTTCGTCTTATTCCTTATTGCAACAAGTGCATAACATAATGCGAGAAGCAAGACAGTCAATTATAGATCTACACAAGATACGCGCTGTTGAGAAAAGATCCATGACACATTGTCCTAGTAAATTTTGAACCTTTTTATTCCAGCTATGGACACAGGCAAAAGTCCCGTAGAACTGTAGGTTGAGTAGTTGAGAAGAGGTTGCCGAAGATAACGATACAGTGTGAAAAAATGACTTCATAAACGATGAGCGATATTAGTGTTCCGTCAACCCGTTTGATGTTTATATGCGTGCAACGAGATTTAACGATCAGTGAAGTAAACAGCTTCTTGTGGTTTTTTGAGTACTCAAGTCAGCTTCCCACACTCTCTCAAAGCGATATAGCAAGCTGAAAAGTTGGTCGTAACACGCATCGCTATTGCTGGTTCAAATATGACTATTAAAAATTATTTGATCATTTGGTATCATACATTTGATTATAATGAGGTTGTTTGCGTGGATAACGAAACAAGTAACACGTGGATGTATGGAGTTACAGAAGCCGTTCTTTTCTGTGATTGGCCAAACGGATATGTCAATATCACAGCCACAATGACGTGGTTATTCCTTTTCCTGACATTCAGATAAACAGACGAGCAGGTTGCATTCCACCTGTTGACTAAAATGAACTGTTTTGCTTGTTTTTTATTTGCTTGCGATTAATTCGATCATCCGAAAGAGTACAAAACCATATAATCCTAAGCTGGTCGTTTTTAGAATGCATTAGAAAAAAAATTTAGTCTGTCGTAACGAGGTACAAATATCACGAATGTACTATGGTTCGCTTCATCCTCCCTCCTCCACGATGCTGCTCTCAAAGCGTTCTGGATCTTCATCCGCACGCCAGACTCCGTCGAGCAGCCAGCTTACGATTCATTCGAACAAACATTGAAGATAACATTAATTGGGACTACTGGGCATAATGATGGGACGATCAACGGTCATGTAACTACACTGAAAAAGAGTATTCTTAATAGGCTTTTTCAGAAATGAAGCGAAATATGTGCATGGTCACGAATCCAGTAAGCAAATTTCGATTCACCATGTTTTTCTTCGGGATGGGATGTTGCCAATAAATTATCAATGAAAATTACAAGTTTTTTGACTAAATGCTGATTAAACATAAACAAATGAGAAACAGAAAACATCCCATGTAGAAAGTAGGTATTTCTCGTAATGCAGACATGAGATACCACCTTACGCTGTAAGGAGAGAACATGATTACTTATTGTCACTGGTAAGGTTCTAAGATATTTACGTGATGAGAAAAGTGCTTTGCATTGGTTCCAAGTAACAGCCATAAAATACAGTAGACGGAATTTCCTACTTAACTTTCTAGCCGACAATCTTTCAGGTGCAATGTGCTTTTGAGTACGGGAATTTTCCGATATTCGAGTCAATAATCACCTCGATAGGTGATGAAACATTCGCAATCAAATTGACAAGCTCAGCGAACAAACCAATGCCATCCTGTTGAACCTGAGCTACCAGAAAGAAAATCATTCTCTAAACTTCTAAAATATATATATAAATCATATAGATATATATATATATATACCACTGGAGCTACTAGCAGAAGACTACACATGTTTCAAGTCGAGCACCTATCAGTTGGACGAGTTACATTCATCAAAATTCGAATGTTTGCAAGCAACATGGGCAATTCTACTTTGACTACTAAGAAGTAGTGTGACGCAAGGGAGCAATTCTAGGAGGCCTAGCACAACTTCATTCTCTTCAACGTAAAATATGCGAGCTAACGATGACCAATGTAACCGCGATGGAGATTCTTTATTGAGGAATTTTATGATATAATGCAAGGTGTATTTTTTAACTTTCTATCTTGAAAGATCATTTCATGGTGTGTATGGAACTCACTCAACTCTGGATGATGATGTGCACCGAGCACGCATACGTGACGAACAGCAACGACCAAGAAACCGGTATTGTGCATCCGAAGGAGTTTTCCTACATCCATCCACATGTAAATCACACTGTTTGCAACTACCTCGAGTAGAAAACAGTATTACGGACAGCCTATTTCACTTACAAGTCAATCCTAATAAACTGTCCCAACTTTTTGATTTTGAACCTCAAAGAGTGTGATTCACTGATGCAATGTGCACTTAGATGGGCGTCTGCACTGATACCCATTTATTTGGCAGAATTAACTGTGAATAGAATTTAGATTAAAAAGAACACACACACCATACTCTATGGGTTTTACCTTCCAGTTATTCATTTTCATCAACAACTACTGTTAATCGTTCTCGTTTGCAATAGCTGAAATTCATACAAATATTGTAATACGTAGCCAATAACATAATAAGAATTAACAATACTAACACTGCAGCATCGCCGAAATCCCCAAATGCGATGCAGTTTCGCAGAAATGTGAGCTGCTTCTGTAGCATTTCTTTTGCTTTAAACTTGCCCTAAAGTTTTTGCATGACTACCAAGGGCTGAATCATGATACAACTGCCCTTTACTATTAAACTGAGAAGACTGTATTTGAAAAAACTAGCGGAGTGATGCTATTAACATTTTGAATGCTCGTGTCGGATATGCAGAAACAAGGCAGGGATTGTTTCACGGAATTCATGCCGAATGTGATCGAGATGAATATGAAGTAATCCTACTTGTGTATCGGTGTAGATACAACACATTTGGCTGCCTCATACGACCCTCTGCATGAGTAGTGTGACCGAGACCTTCACTAACATCAGGTTGACCAACGTGGATTTCACTATTCATTCAAGTTTAGAATAACTTCTACTTTTGAAATGCAGAAACAACTTTTGGTTAATGCCGAAAACTGCAGAACAAGGAGACAATAACATTATGAATTATATACATATATATATTAACCAGAATTTATTGCAAAGGTGTCGACATGCAGTTGTTCTCATTAGTGAGATAATGAATGAGTTACGAAACAAGGGCCACGACATTGGTCCGATGCCACGTTTTAGAAAGTCTATGCAGCGCTTTTTGTCAAATACACTTGAGATAACCGAGATGAAATTCAGTTGGATCGGTTTTGGTAATCCAAGTAATGTGAGTCAGCCTAAGGCAATCAGGGATATATTCGAGGTCTAAATAACGATTGGAGAGAGTGGAACTTATTGGAGGAGCAATAGCACCACATTTTAGCATAATTGGCTTTAAACAACCAGATCTGTGCTTTAACAGTTGACTGAACAGATCGTTGACTGGGTTCCTATGATGGTTATTGTTACTGCAACGCAAACGAAGTTGTAAAACTTTTCTGCAGACCTTCATCACAGTTTGCAAACAACAGTCATCTGCACTTTATTGCCATTTCATTTAAAATTTTCATTAATCAGCCACACACGACGAACTCTTTCAGCAAGCAGACAATAGTCGTCCTTCTAGTTGAACTTTGTAGGAACAACGTAATTGCTCCGCTCCATGGTCTCAGTTCCGACAGGTGGTTCTACGCTGGTTGAGATCCCCTGCTAAGTGTGATGTTAACCTTTCGGGATTCCAACTGTTCATGCGCCTAGTCAGTACGTGCATGGGTGTACAGGAGTTTGTGCAACCATTGGGCCGCCGACGGACAGCGATACTTTCGTTGATTTGTTGAATGCGGCCGG
Organism: Fasciolopsis buskii; assembly: GCA_008360955.1. NCBI lineage: Eukaryota > Metazoa > Platyhelminthes > Trematoda > Plagiorchiida > Fasciolidae > Fasciolopsis > Fasciolopsis buskii. The sequence continues at coordinate 64,254 of LUCM01004389.1, read as the reverse complement.
AATAAACAATGATCTCCTTCAGACCCTGGCACTATTTCCTCCGTCTCCATCTGCTGTGATCATTTTCGTCTGACACGTCATAGTCACACATTGTTGTGCCGAACAGAGACTCGGCCAATGGCTTCTTGGCCTGCCGGGATGAATTGATCCGCGTCTGGACTTATCACAACCGGCGGTAAGATTTGCAACGCTCTAATTTCTATTCAAGTGCATATAGGTCGCCCACTCCTCTTCACCAATTCGCAAATTTAGTCGCTTTTTCTTCCAGTCACGCTAACACCAGAAAGGCACTCACTTATATTTATTGTCAAGCCCCAGGAACAATTTCACTCACCCAAGCCGGTCCAATATTTCTTATCCAACATATCCCGGAACGAATGGTTTCAGGGATTTCCATCCAAATAACAGTTTTGAAACTTTCCAGAGCTTGAAATTCTTTCTGTTTGCTGTCCGCATTCGAGAAGACACGACGCGAAGCTTGATGAAATGATTTTTTGATTAGTTTGCTTAAATTCTTGACTGAACAACAATCATTCGCACTGTCCGCTACCCGAAAGAGTGTGAGCATTCTCAGCAGAACAGAACAAGTTGACACTAAAAAGTGAGTACTCTGATGGATGGTCGTAGAATAAGGACCAGCTGGGGTAAAAGAATACATTACATTCCGTCTCTGCAATCAAATCCAGAAGCCTCGCTAGATTATTTCGATTGTACATGAGAAATTTTTGACCACGGCAGTTGCTTGAAAATCTTATGACTGGGTGGTAAGGGAAAGCCTGATGGATGCTTGTTTTGAGCTACCCGTGTACGGCCGGCGGCGGCCAAGCAGGTAAGCTCGTGGCGTTTGGACGTGAAGGCTGCGGATTCAAATCCTCTCATCGCCGGTCAATTTTCCCACTTAGCGGCCCTGTGTTGGCCGCTGCCCCTTCCTGAAAAGTAATGTAGGCTGATATTTCATCAATGAAGAAAGTAAGAGAAAAAAAGACAAACGTACGTAGTGGGCCGAAGCTATTAAAATAAAAAAAACTCGGGATAGATTCGGTTCTGGTAGTGGAGAAAACTGTTCTGCGGCGACAGTTATGAAACCAACATTCCATGTGGTGAAATCACCAAAAACTCCAAAAACAGCTAAGTATAAATAATATAATAATACAATTTGCGGCCAATGAGCGGTTAGTCACCTAATAGGCCCTTCAGATGAGGCACATTATAGTTGAGGATTGATGTGAATAATTCTGATCTCATAGTGAACGTTTAGCAATCCTGGAGCATAGATATGGTCCTCCACGGTACACATCGGTTTGTTCCTCCGATGACTGCCGTCACGAAACTGTATCGTGACGGAGTGGGCGACTCGCGTGCACCATAATTCAATGAGTTAAACCGGTTGGCTTATCTCAAGCCGAAGATCCAATCATGCCTAAAAGGTCAATGGGTAGAGGCCTGACGAAGTAGTCTCCTGGTCCTCCAATTTGGGGGTTGATCTGAGTTAGCAGCTCAGTCGTAAAAACGAGTGGAAGACTAATTGATCCAAGTAGATGTGCTTCCACTCAGCTGTACCCCGCTGCCTTGCGGTCAGGTTCTTGTCAGAACCAAAGGCTTTGGTTGAGAACCCTAATCATTATTCTGCTTAGTGGCTGGACTCCCTATCAGTACCCGTCCATTATTCCCCATGAGTTACACGCCTACAAATAATTCCATACTGCATCGGTCGTCGCGCAGGATAATCAGGACCGCGCTGCCCATTGCTACTGCTCAGAGTTCCCTTTCTTTTATTCAACATGTCTCTTCTGTCTCCAACCCAATCTGTTGGCCGCTTCTGCCTATCCATAGTATCTCCATTGATAACACGCCCGTTACTCGCAACGGTTCATTGCCAAGTAGTGTAGTGCGCGGTTTTCAGCCTCCTAACTCACATTTTCTCAAGCCTCGTCAGCCTCTGAAACTCGGTGTCTTCAATGTCCGCACTTAAAAGCAAGCTAGCCAGCAGGCGTGTTTGACACTGACAGTGGACTCAATTCAGATTGAAGTCTGCTACATGAGTAAAATACAAATTCAGGATTCGAGTAGAGTAATTCAGCTAACTGCGCCAAATGTCTCGTCAAGATATTTTATTCGCACTTCAGGAGACGAAGCAGCTCAAGCTGTGGGTCAACGCGGTGCAGAAATAGTCTTAAGTGAGAAGGCTGAAACGGCCATTTTAGACTGGATCTCAGTCAGCAGTCGCTTGTGTGCCATGAGACTGCAGGGATCAGTCGGCCTCCGGAAGGATTGCAGCATTAAGCGCAGTTTATTTGTTATCATGGCATACATCATAAAAACATGAAGCAAAAAGACCCGTTTTACGATGATCTCGTTACCATTGTTCGGAAGAGCGAACGCTCAGACAATGTACTGGTAGCAGGTGATTTTAATGCACAGGTTGGAAAACTTGGTGCATCGGAATCCTACTTGGTTGGGCGGTGCGCCTTGCCTGCTCATCGAACAGACAACGGGGAAAGACTTCTCCAATTCTGTGCGCACAATAACTGATTCCTATCTAGTAAGAATTTCCAACACAGTTCGCGTTGCACTGCGACATAGAGCTCTAACTCGGCAGGTGGTCTGAGTCAGATCGACCATATTGCAGTAAGTTACCGTTGGCGCGGATCGGTCCAGAACTGTGGATCGTTCTGGACCACGTACGTCGAGTTGGACCATGCGTCAGTTTTAATGAGATTTTTGCTGCAACTCAACGGCCATCGACGCAGACCACAAACCCGATTGACCGTCAAAC
>LUCM01004389.1:20063-51899 GCA_008360955.1 Fasciolopsis buskii | reverse complement strand
ACAACAGAACCAGGAAAAGAGAAGGAGTTGCTGCGCAGCCAACACATCGAAATACAGTCTGACGTACAAATCCGCACGTTCGTTCTAAAATCATTCTGATTCGAATTGAAAAATGACAGCAACGATCGCCCACTGTTCAACGTTCACCTGCCATATCCTTCGAAGGCTTCAGCCAGCAAGTCGAAAAGTCTTTTCGGACACCCAACCAACGTAGACGAAAGACGTGAGAAACCTTACCTTACCTAGGTCGCTGTACATTTTCTCAATTCCCACGTTGCCAAGCTCATTCTGTTGGCCTCCACATGGCTTATTCCATTCCTATGAGGGAACCACAAAATAGGGCACGGTAATGGTAGACGAGGTTTCATCATACCGCAAACACGTGACCCAACCCCAACCAGCCCGTAGTTATCTTATACGTCATGTAAACAAAGCATCCATCAGAAGTGGCACCCAATACCAGGAATTCCTAACCTCAATATTATCCTACTCCGGGCAATTACATTCCAATCGCGAGCCAATACTACTTAAACATCGGTTTCGAAAAACCTCCAAACCCGACGAAACATCGCCACAACGCATACTCCCGCATTGTCCTGCAACCTTACAACAGAAACTGAACGCCACTGGCAGCACAGTACACACGACCTTCAACTCCACGCAGCAGACATCAATCGAAAGTGAGTCCGTAGACTGTCAGAGCCAAACACGCCTGTTGGCCAGCTTGCATTAAAGTGCGCACATTGAAAGAATCCAGATTCAGAGGCTGACGAGGCTTGAGAAAATGTGAGCTAACAGACTGAAAACCACCTACCACACTACCTGACAACAAACGAGTTGCGAGTATCAGGCGCGTTATCAATGGAGATACTATGGGTAGGCAAAAGGGGCAAACAGATTGGGTTGGAGACAGAAGAGGCAGGTTGAATAAAAGAGAGGGAAGGGTATAGGATGAAATGAGACAGTGGCATGTTTTGATTATTCAGATCAACTTCCCTCGAACAGAAATTGGAATTCCACATGTGCGTCGAAAAATGTCTCATGAGCTGGCGGAAGACCACTTAACACAAAAAAACTAGATAACCGAAGACTGAAATCATCAAATACTGGAAAGGGAATATTTAGTTGCGAGAAAACAACACTAGTCACTATAGCACAGAACAAAGAGATCAGTGACAAAATAATAATAAAATTCTAGGTACACAAACTGAACACTGTGGATGGACGACACGTTTCCCAGAATCGCGTTACTTTCATATTTGACCCAAATTTACTGCGACCCGAGGTGTACCACATAAGTAAAATAGGTTACACGAAATTGCTTAGAGAATTATCCATCGTCGACTTGAGAAGTCCAGTAAATTACCGAGACAGCTAAACTCCAACGACCTTCATATAGACAATGTTTGCTAGTGCGGCAGTCAAGTTTCACCTCCCGTGTTTCCATCAACAAAATGATAAAAGATACGTGTGCGCGGCGTCAAACGACCAGGTGCAGCATTGGTGAACACACTACAACTGCACACGATAGAAGTGTTACGTTTCTTAGATAACACAACCATTATACTAGGTCCATTCCCCGACATATGTACGGTCCAGTTGAGGAGCAACAGCATCAATAAGAACAAACTTATGCGTCGCTAAACGGAAAACCGATAATTTCACAGTAACCAATCAGATAAGTCATTTAAAGATGGAGCACATGTGTAATGAAATACGGAAATAGCCGAAAGAACGCGATAAAAAGCACCGTGATTTGTTTTACCAATCATTATTTTTAAAAGAAAAGTATCGCCAGATCCTAAATGGTGCAGGACCAAGAATAAAGGATAAGTCAACAATAAAAAATGAAAAAGAAAAAAATGAATGAACGGGATTCGATGGCATCGGGTGGTTGGACTCACACTGATGGGGTTCATACTGACTGTATGATTCGATTTTACGGCGTTAACAAGCTGAGATAAGCCACCCGGTTTGCTGGAATTCACTTGTACAAGTTGTTTGTTTTTCCTATTCAGGACTTGCGTGTGAAGATCCTTATGCTTCGTGAGCGCAGGTTGTTCCGAAATACGACGACTAGCAGTCGTGTATTGTGGCGTATAATAAGGAGAGCCCGATGATGTCAGTTGGGGTGAACTGCGTAACGTCAATAAGTCACATTGAAATTTGCGACTGCACGGGCGAAGCCAAACCCAATAGATCACCAAGTGTGACAGAATCGCGAACATAAGATGCAAAAATGCCATATAAATCATCTGTGAAGAGAACACACGAAAAAAATTAAATGGCAGCTTTACACACATGAATGAGAGGATGTGGACAATTCATGCTATTGGAAAGTTAAAAAATCGAAGCAGAATTGAAGCAAATGAACTTTTAAGATCGACATTCCGGCGGCGACTAAGCGGATAAGGTCGTGGCGTTTAGACGTCAAGGTCGCGGGTTCGAAACCTTCCACCGTCGGTCAACTTCCCCACTTGGCAGCCTTCTGTTGGCCGCGGACCTCTTCATGAAAAATGATGCACATCGTAATTTCATTAACCAAGGAATTAAAAGATAAGAAAATAATTACCGGGATGATGGCCCCTTGGACGATGTGGCGAATTTGAGTCCAACGCTGTGAAGACGAAGGAGGGCGTCCATTGAGGCGATGTAGCTTTTTATGACAATAATTAGTGTTCAGGAGAAGTAGTCTGTGTTTAAGACAAACTTGAGTGAGATGACCTCCGTCATGGACCTGACCGGCTGATAGAAAATGTTCAATCATAGTGTTGTTCCGTGTCCGTTAAATAGCCAAACTGGATGTTAAAATCACTAGTAATTACATCAATATCCGCTGAATGCACACCGCGGGGTAACTGAGATAACTCTCGGTAGAACTCGTCTTGGGGCTCAGAGAAGCCGCAATCAGTGGGTGCATACATAGATACAACGAACAAACAACAACGCTTCAATCGACTGCTATTGACACGTACAAAACCGTCCAATCGAACTGCACATAAACGGCTGTTGATTGGGATTCAGTCTAACGGTGCACACTCCGCTCGTATGCTCAGAGCGATCCCAACGCCAACCTGGCTACGAACGCTCGAAACCGGATCACCGGACACGAGAAGAGTGGGGCGAGAGAATGAGGTTTTGTCTGGGCTACGGAAGCTGATCGCGGAAGTGGGAATCTGTGCACGGGTTTCGGAGACAGCATACATCTATTCATCTTAAAAATTCAAGTTCTAGGTGGAGCAACTGGTTGCCCCATTTGCTTGAAGTCGATTAAGTGAAGTAAACGGATAGTTTTAATTAATGCGTTTAAATGTATTTCGTCCCCTTCCCTAATGATCCCTTTGGGTAAATTCGTCGTGGCAACTTGCGCGGTCCCTATATCGGAAGAACAGAAATTAGGAATATTCCCTGTAGAAATTATGCTGAAGGTAATTTGCGGGTGCCCACCACAGAAAGGGCTTTTCTTTGGAAAACATAACCAAAGCCTTTGACTCAAAAGTCTTACCCACAAGACAGTGGAGCATCAACTCAGCACGAGGACTCGGAGCTGCCGTATACTTATTCCTACCCACCTTGCTCGAACCAATGGATAGCGTGATCTTGATTATCCTGCACAATGACCGATGCAGTATGGAATTTATTATTTGCTCCATTTACGAAGTTTTTTTGGACGCATACTGCCGGAAAGTCTAACCATTAAGCAGAAGAACGATTAAGATCCCCAACCAAAGCCTTTGGTTCTAACAAGAACCTAGCCGCGAGGCAACGGGGAGTGGCTGAGTGGGAGCCCGTCTGCTTGGATCAATTATTTCTCCACTATCTTTCCCGACTGAGTTTCCCGTTCTAATCGACCGCCCACAAGGAGAACCGAGAGAGTATTTGGTCAGGCCCCTACCAATTGACCTTCCAGGCATGATTGAAACTTCGACTTGAAATAAACCATCATGGATAGCTCTTTGGGTCAGGGAAGCACGTAAGCCGTCACATCACGTCAAGATCTAGTCCTTTGTGACAGAACCTAGGTCACAGCTTATGTTAATTTGCCAATTCGAGGCCAAGAGTTCCTAAAGCATCGTCTTCTACCTAATCGATGGCGAAGCTAAACAAGGATGGCAATATGGGACACCGTTGTCAAGGCTCAGTGGTCGTTTGAAGAAACCTCAGAGTTAGCCTTATGCACTTACACGGCCAGATGTACATGAGTACAATCTTCCCGGGAAACGGATGAAACCCTATGGCATAAATTTTTGTTGAACGGCAGTGAATGGTGTTGCTCGATCCACTGAGTGGTCCTCAAGGTAGCGACGATTTCTGTGGCGCACCACAAGCAACTGACGAGGGACGAAAAATCTGGTTAGCGTAACCTCCGAAAGGGCTTGCTTTTCGCGGACGCTCTTCTAGCAAATGCGTGTCGGACGAGGCAACAATATGGGGGTTAGTGCTATTGTGGTCATCGGCATTAGATCGGTCCCACAATAGTGTTCTATTCTTAAATATGGGCACTTCAATGCCTCGCCCAATTATAACAGAGTACAGTCTTTGTTTCAAACGTTACAGAAGAAGTACGTAGGCGATTCTATCAACTTAACTCCGCGTCGACAGATCGCTTTCGATTCTCATTTCACATTCTCTTAACCGTTGGTAATCAACTGGATTAGGCGTTGAGCACTCCATGAAGGTCAGAAATTCGATTCGCATATTCTCTGATCACTTCGATGGTAGATGAAATCCGCTGTCGCCTGAGTGGTTACAATATCTGACCTATTTATGTACTTATGTCGTCTTCTGATGCTCGAAGTTTTAGCGTTATTGTCCCCCTTCCTGCGTGTGGTGATCACGGAGTATGCCCCTCTACTGCACTGATCGTTTCGGCATGTCATAGGTTAAGAAACGTGATTTTCCGTGTTTCCTGACTTTAAACCACAGCAATTAGCCCACGGCTACTCAACTCAGAAAGATGAGGACATCTTATCCACTAGCTCTAATGACCAAGCTCGAATACTGCTTGATTGCCTGTGGATTTGTATACTCAGGAATTCAGTGGTATGCATTTATTGAGATGGCGCGACGTAATCCCGGGAATTAAAACGGACATTTTTAAATTTTCGAGTAGTAATGAAAACGTCGGTCGAGTGCAACAATAATCTTTTTTGGCACGCACGCAGACATTTGCGTACAGGTTACATTGAAAATAATCAACTTACGCACATATGTCACACACTTAGATGTCCTTCACTTATGACTGCTGTTCTAGTCGAGGATTTTTTTCTCTGGACCGTCCATAGACTATTGGTCTTTGTCTTTCCAGGCATGCAACCGGCATTCGGATGAATCGATTCTGCCATTCTCTGATATTTTCCGTCGGTAAACAGTTTGCCAGAGAAATCCATCTTTTTCTAAGTCGTATGCAAACGCACGAAGCCAAGCGGATGCTTAAGATAATCTTTTGATGGAATTCACTACAGTTAGGGGTGTTCGTCAGGACCGCCTTCTCCTTGTTTCCCATCAACCCTGCCGTCGAGGCGTTTATGGGAGAACAGTTACGTGGATGTTTCCTTAGAGAGGAAGTTATCTGACACAGAATATGCGGACAATGTAGTGCTTCCGAGTGAGGACTCAAATAAGTTGTAAGTTATTCTCAGTTGTCTGAACGAAAAGGCGGCCATGTTCAGGATGCGTTTTGTCTCCTTGCACCTTCTGTCACCAACCGTCACTTGGTGGGAACTCATAGATCCCAATCCAATTGCATGTTTAAGTTAGGCTATAGTCATCGAGTGTTGTCTTCCTAAATGTGAGTGCTTCGATGCCTTGTCCGATGACAACGGAGTACAGTCTTCGTTTTAAACGTCAGGGAACGGGGTGCGCGATTTTACCAGGTTATCTACGCGTTGACAGAAAAGAACTTAGGGGAGTTCTTCAGGACCGGCCGATTTTCTACACTTCAGTAGTCCAATGCTCGACTGTACTTAGGACACCAAAAGATATTTCCCAAGGATTTGATGCTGTTGTCGTCAGAGTGACAAAATTAGGGGGCGTCCAGCTAAACTGTCACCTGAAAGATTCGGCCCAATGGCTGAATATCTGCTGTTTGACATGAATAGGCCAGCCATTTCCAGCACACATCGTTCCACTGATCGGAGTTCGGCATCCACCAAGGTCGCGAATAAGCCTAACAGGAAGCGAATCCTATTTTGATTTCTTTGGATACTTTCATACGCCAATTTTCATGGTCCTTCTTAAGACTTTCGGTAATTTGAAGTTATAGATGTCACAAGTATCATTTTGCTTACGGATCAAGTGATGACCCTTGTGCTCTGATAGACTGAGCAACACTTGAAAAGTTCACGGTCTTCGAAGGGCATCAGATCCGGGACAGCAGACGAAGCCGATTGCCAAGTGCACCGTTCGTTTGATATGGTCCCAGTCTTCATCAACATTATTTTACGACAGAGGTCCTAACGAATATAATTTTTGAATGTTTGCATGAAATAATTCACCATATGATATCATCGCTCAACTCACCATTGAGAAACTATGGAAGCAATGTACAGTTGTTTCATTCTTGTTAGGAATCATGAGCCGTGCATATCCACCGCGCCCGAACTGGGACGCGAACCCGAACAAGGACGAACGATTCTGAGTCGAACGCCTTAGTCATTACGCTACCGGGCAGGCTCTGGACGGTTTGTTGAACTTCACCACATGATATTGCACCTATCCGTCACTGATTTGCACGGCCACCGGCCGCTAGGGCAAAGCAATGGACCCCCACTGATGGATGATCTCTCTTTAGGACGATGGCTTCGGATATGGCCTACAGAGCTTGGCTACTTGGTACATGTTAGTAATAGGAGATTGAATGTTTACATGGAATAATTCACCATGTAACAAGGATGAAACAGCTGTATAGTGCTTCTAGGGTTTCTCAATAGTGAGTTGAGCGATGATATCACATGGTGAATTATTTCATGCGAACACAATTTTTGCTGAGAACTGGTACGAAAATCTCGGTCAGACAAACGTTGCACGGTTGACCCAGTTGGCGGTTTTCGACAACTGTTATTGAACCATAGCGAAAATCGCAGTAAAACTGATGCATGATCCGACTTTACGTATGTGAATAAGTACGACCTGCAGTTCTGGGCACAATCGCGTCAACAGTAACTTACTGCTCAATGGCCGATCTAGATGGTTATGAAGTTAGTGTCATGCGGCTGTGACGGAAACCAAATCGAGAATTCTCGCTAGACGGAAATAAACAACTGCCTGGGCAAAACGAGAGAATCGCATCCCGTTATCCGTACGTTGAGCGACTAAGGCACAGTGACCACTTTGACGAACCCCTGCCGCACCAAGTTTTCCAGCCGATGTGTTACAATCACCAGTAAACACTACCATACCAGTCATCACTCTTGCGGACGAATGGTGGCGGCATTCGCTATGAGGATTAAAGAATAGAAAACTAGTCCGTTAGAGAGAGGACAATCGGCTAAGAAACTCAATCATGCATTGACCTACATAAACCATTAGGTTATGGCAATAAGAAACCGCCATGCTGAGCGGCCATGAGCCATTTGATCGTTCTCGCTTGATTAGGCGGGCTGAGACTGAGCTGGAATCGAGACGATCTACCGAAGATTCTAGATTCGGCGAATGTGAAAAATGAGACTTTAAAACGGACGGGGGCTTGGGAAAATGAGTCACGAGGCTGAAAACTATTTGAATTATTTAACAATGAACTGCTGTTAACACGGGGCCCGTTGTCAGTGGGAGCCTTGTGAGTAGTCAGAGAAGGCAAAGAGAGGTGATTGGGCGAGGATACAAAGGCTGAATAAAAAGGAGAACGCAAAATCGTGGTCTTTTTTTATCTCTAGCCGCCCTGTTCAATAAAACGAGCAACGCGAACCTGACTAACTTGCGCGAAGACCCATGCAGTGCGAATACTGTCGTAATCGTGAAACTCATCGTGTCCCTAAGATAATCTACCGGTTCATTTTCCAGAACCGACTGGCGCAACCGACACAGAGGAGCCACGGATTACGACTATCAAGCAATGACGTGTAGGTGAAGTCAGAAAGAGTTGATAATCATATTGTATCTTACAATGTTTTTGTTTTTTTCCCCCGTTCGTTCGTTCTCTATCTTCAACAATGTTCCAATGGGACGTCATCTGTAAAAGTGGTTCTTAAAAAGCCGCGTCTTTTATACCACTAAACGAACTGTTCATTAAATTGTGTGATCAGCGCCTATCAACATGAGAAAAGATTGATCACAAAATACTTTCAGATCCCATTCACTCGCTGCACGATGATCTCTCAAAGTGCCGTTTGCTTATGATCCGGTTTTCCTTACTAGTCGTACCAGAATCAATGCATATGGGATCTCTACTGTCTTTTATTTAAGACCCATCCTATCAAGCCGTGGCCGTGCTTCTGCCGACTTCGTGAGTAACCACTTGACAAGCTTTTCTTCCTTTTAACGGGGTGATCAGTGTAACTGTTTTTATTACTGTCTTCGACTGCAATGCGACATTTATATACACAAACGTCTGTGCAATACAACTATAAATGGTTCAGTAATAATGAACGAAGAAGTAGACAAAGATTCAAACACTCACTCCGACTGTGTTTCCACTTAGCGGAATCTCAGATGGTGTCCAATGCTTGGGAAGAATCCATGAAAAATGGGACCATGGGACTGAGAACCAATACAAAGGCGACTGTAACCAATCTATCAACCCGTTGACCAGAGCTGCTTCCTCTATAAGTGCCTGATAGAAACCAGAAATTCGGCCGGTAGGTGAAAGTGAACTTGAAGTCCTAGATCGAGAAGATGAATCGGAAGTGGATAAGGATGTCGGAAGAGAAGTAGACGGGAACATTCCAGCCCGAGACATCGTTTCGACCGCACGTCCGTCATAACGGTTTCTGGAAACCGTCGACTGTTGGTGTTGATGAGAACTCGTTCTAATATAGTCACTGTCGACGATGTCATCCTCGCCCTCGGTTTCCACCACTCCATCCTCTTCAAGCCACTCATCTTCAATCTGAGGCCATGGTCCGTACGGTGCAGTCCAGTCTAGTGGGGCATCGAATGCCGGTGGGGGTGGTGGGAGGGGAGGGGCGACAGCCGTTGGTAAGGTGCTTGACGAGCCGGCAGATGGACTGAGTGAATGTAACTGGGCCTGACCGGGGTGTTCCGCTGAACTGATTGAAGCGTTAGAGTCTGCAGATGATGACCTCACGGATTTGTCAGGAAGCAGTCGAGACGCCAAGTTAGCTAAACGCGATTCTAATTCATCAATACGTGCCTACATGAAAGGAAAGCGAACAGTCACATGAATGGAACGCTTCTTCTGGTAATAGGTTATAAAATAAAATCACAAAATAGAGCATCGATAGTTGGTAGTACCACTAAGTTTCTCCCCAAACACAGTCAATTAGAATCCACTCATCTAGAGCTTTTTCGCTGTTAATCCAAATACGCAACAGTCTGGTCCGTTCAATGTAAAACTCCGATGAGCGTTCTGAAACTCAGATCCCGAAATGGCGCCGAAACGACCATTTGAAACTGCGGATATAAGGACACGATGATCGTCGCCAAGCTGTTTTTAGAAAACAATTAAACTGAATCCGTTGGAATACACGACTTTAACCGTACGACGGAAATCGTCGGTGTCGTGGACATACCTTTCACTAAGAAAACTGAAGTTAGAAGTCAAGTTACATAACGAAAAAATGCATGCTCATCAACAAAACAGCAAGTTAATAAAGGATAAAGATTGTGGATTATGGGACAGAAAAACAGATGATAATCGGCAGGCTGGCAATCCAAGGGTGAATTCAAGTTCGACGTTTATGAAGTCCGACGACAGAAACGTAATACGGATGATTAGCCACCTGAATAGAAATAGATAAGTGGCTAAAGGTTACACGGAAGGATATGATTAAGGCAAGTTCAGTCTACTTCAATGTTTACAATTAATGACTCGCGTCAATGTGCACTAGTTTTGACTGCTACTTCAATGCACTAACAATACAAGGAGAAGAACGACTAGCAGTGAATGATTGACTATAACAGTGAGCTGACCAATCAGAGAAAAATAGATTGTCTAACGAAAAAATATCATTAATTGCCGTATTAAATCACATCACCTACCATCTCCAACAATCCCTTTGGGAGATCTCGCGGACCATAACCAAGCAGCCTAACTGCAACTAAAGTGGTCAAGGTTTTCATGCTTTTATACCGTGTTACCGACTAGCCAAGTTGAAAAAAGTTTCAATCAGCACCTGTCTCGCAGAACAGCGCAAAAAGAAGCAGGAGATTTACAAACATGTACAAAACATTCTAAAAACATTGTTCTATTCTAACCCAGTGCCTGTTCTACAGATTAAATTCTAACACCCGGCACCTTTCGCCTAACTTCTGCGTTCCTCTCAATAGTCTCCCACCATATTATACCAATATTACGAAGAAAACGATATTCAAACACCAGAAGTCTTCGCACATATTCTGTTCTCAACGGCCATGTTTTGGAGCCGTAGAGCAATACCGACCTCACTATTGTCGTGTATACTCTACCTTTGATTGATAAGCGGATTCTAGGCCGACGCCACAGATTCCTCAAACTAGCAAATGCCTTTCACATGCCCGAGGACACTTCTTCCGATATCTGACCATCAGAAGAAAGAAACTACTGTGGAATCTAAAAATCAACCACCTATTCAGAAACCTTTTTTTACAATGGCGGGCTGTGGATAGACAAACAGTCGGCAAGGCGCCCTCCAAAAGACCGAGACTGGTGACATAATGCTTAGTTTTGTGGACCGAAGATATGGCACGCTTCCACGTCAAAAAACTCGGATTATCGAGCCGGGGTTTTCTTCGGGTATACTCGTCAGGTACAACTTCACACGAACTTATCAGTTTTTCAAACCGCAACCAGGACGAAAAACTGGGAGAACTCAGACGATCGTCTTTCCATCGACTGCATTCGAACTACATGGAATTCTGGTGGGCGAGGTGTTGAAATCATCTGGGCAGGATTCCATGATCTTTCCCGCGACGTCAAAAATGTAACAAGACCAGTAGACTCGCAGCTTGCAAGAGCGATCACACAAGACCAGACATCAACTGGTCTGAAATAGATGCAACACCAATTAGTAGTGGTTGGGAACTGAGAATCCAGAAAACCAGAACAACCTTGTTCCATCCATAGGGTAATGGTTGGTCGAACCGACCACTATTAAAAAATACTGTAATCGCTGACTGGAAGACAAGTTGTTATCAGCTTGCATGTTTACGCTGGTACACACCTTTACCAGTTTTTCTCCGGCCATGTTGATGTATGGCGGAAAGATGTATCTGCCGATAGATCGGATGACACAATATATGTGAAGTCGAAGTCCCTGCTGCTGATGGTGACGGCTTACCTGCCTCCGGTATTAGCACTGAGGGAGGGAAGTGTAGAGAGGACGAAACTAGTGCAAGGCCTTCAAATTAACGGTCTCCTAACCCATCTCTATTTCATTCCGCTTTCAGGATTCTGAATACGTGGGGCACAGAGAGGACTTCAAAGAAAGCAGTTCGACAGATCACGGTAACGCTATAGAGAGACTGCTTGAATGTACTGAGGACAATGTTTTGAATGCCCTCGCGAATTATGTGACTCCGCTTTGTCTGTGTTCGAAAAAGAATAATAAATTGTTAGTCCCACAATCCCGTGACTTTTCTCTCGGATCGTGTCTCGGATCTGCACTGTAACGGGCTAAAGCTGCTATTAATTAGTGTTGCATCTAGTTCCGACCTGTCGATGTCTGGTATTGTGTGGCCGTCTGTGCGAGTCCACTGACTTCATTGCAATGCAACTACCCAAGTAACTAAATCCATCAACCTCATCCAGATCTTTTCCTGTCATCCGACGACGTATTACAGATTATGGAGTCAAAAGTGAGGAAAGGTCACTGCTTAGCTCTGTGGCATCGTATTGGGCCATATCACGACACGGTTTTCAAAAGTACATGACTGCAACCTGCGTATGTGCCTGCAAAATTCCAGTGCTGAATGGATATTTTGCAAGACAGATGATATGAAATAAATAAATAAACTTGAGAGCATCCCGAAAACGCAATAAAATGAAGTAGGGATAGGTCAAGAAGAAAAGTAGATTGTGAAGTACAAGTGCATGATAACAAAGGACAGTGATGTGTAGTGTCAAGAAAGGATGTTGGCAATCAGCGACCCAGTGAGGACACCAGGGGTACTAATGGAATGATTTAATGATTCCCTCCACAGTATATTTGCATGAGCATGCGATAAAAAGCGGCTCCTTAGTGCTATTAAGGACATACATACAATGTTAGAGAGCCACGACTTCCACGGAAAAGACACTTTATAAGCAGTATACACTGAAATTTATTTGGTCAATGCGAGTTGGGAGGAGTGTGCACCCAACACGGGATTGGAAGGGGCTTCGTTCCAGTCGCCTGTCATCAAAACCAAACAACCAGTTTTTTTTATTTTTACGGACACCCATCTAGTCGAGTATGATTCTAGGTGACTACGGAACAAAAGGGTAAATGGAATACCCACTCAATTAAGTTGATAAAGCAATAGTCTGAGTGCACAGCTGGCATATCGATTTTCACGCAGTGATGAACGTTCGGAATGTGTTTCCAACTGCAATGATGAAGAGTAATACCAAATGCCCAAACCATGCAAAAAGGAATTTCATGGGGTCGGCGACATGACTCCAACATCCGAGTCGTGCCACCGAGCTGACAAGAAAATCTACAAGGGGCACATTCTGTTTACCTCCATTGTGAAGACTAAATTGTCGGCTACGACGATTTGAAAAACAAACAGCTGGTTTAGGAACAACTCTGGATTATTGGATCAAAACGTGATAACAGAATGGCATCAGTTTCCACTCAATCGGGAGAATTAGATTCATGGAACCTGTGAAGGTGATGGATGGTAACGAAAAACAGAACGACTCACCTGCCGGTTCAGCAGTGAGTCACTGGCATGGATACTTTTTACCCATTTTTCATGAGTATTAATTATTCATTCCGCTACCATCCGGTGGGACCGGCATAAAACTGAGAAATCAACTCGTGAAAATTTGAATGAGATACTCAGGAGTTATTAATTGTCACTGCATAATTGGCATGCGCGGCTTGACAGGAATGAATTTGTATGGCGCAATTACGTACAAGTGTGATTATTGGTCATAAGAAGTAAAAAAAGTCCCTGAAGCAGCCTACGTGGCAGCGAAACATTAACTCGTGAAAAACCCCGGATAGGAGACGTCTTGGGGAAAATAAGTCAATCGACGCTGAACATTTTCGGTATACATAAATCAGCAATTAACAAGGCAGCTGTACTCAATCGTATATCACGGACCACTGAAACTATAAACTTCTATACGGAGAGAATGAAAAA
The DNA here is from genome assembly GCA_008360955.1 of Fasciolopsis buskii. Taxonomy (NCBI): domain Eukaryota; kingdom Metazoa; phylum Platyhelminthes; class Trematoda; order Plagiorchiida; family Fasciolidae; genus Fasciolopsis; species Fasciolopsis buskii. The sequence goes on along the minus strand of LUCM01004389.1, from coordinate 38,453 downwards.
AAACAGCTAACGGACCTCTAAAGGGTTCGTTGGTCATTTCCCTCGGGTCAAAAATAACAAGAAGGGAAAAGCGGGACACATACACCAACATCCAAGTCAAACGGGGTTTTTCCTGCATTACTTGGGCATAGTTTGGTCACATTATCGCGATACGGGTGTATCAGATCGACCCAGAAAATTAACAGTACTGCAAACAAACTGTCTCAAAAGTGGAACAGACTGAATCAATTTATTCACACAGTCTTGCAAGTGGTAATATGGTATCTGAATTTTCACACTTCTGGACCGTAAAATGGAAGACGAGTCCAATCATTTTGGTGGTGCTCAGAAATCGATCGTTTACGTGGGTACTGCAATTAATGGACTTTCCCACAACCAACGCAAACAAGGTAGTAACATATGAGCTCTAGTAATTTATTCTGCCGACCGTGCATAGTTTTGCTCTGCTTTCTCGTTCGAAAACAAGCAATCATGATCACTTGTATTGGCAACAAAGCGATGCGCAATTCACATCGTGCTGATGAAGTTCAGTTTCTTCAACAAATGGACCCGCACCAATGGGTTGTGATTTTGTTTGCCGCCTAATAGCATCATCTACATAAAACAAAAAGAAAACGAGGAACAGCGAAAGGCCAAGTACAAGGTAATTTGGAAAACTGAACAGAAGGATTCTGAATGGCAGTGGCACTGAGACATACCACCCACTATTTCAACCATGGTGTGGGAGATCATGTAGATCTGAGTGAAACATGCCAGTGGACTGAGATCTATGAGTTTCTACCAATCAATGGTTGATGTTAGAAGGTGTAATGGAGCATAACTGATCCCACTTTATATTCCAGAACATTTCTTTTCTTCACTGTGCCTCACGCGAAGGTCATTCTCTAACGCTTGTTGAAGATGCTCTCGCGAAATCGGATTTATAAAGACTTACTTTTATAGCCTTAGTTTGCTATACCATCTGGTAAACAGTCTGTAAGTCCGAGAACAATGAGTGGTGACTAAAAATTGTGAGCAAAACATGAATAGAGGCTAAAAAGACGACGAGCGAACACTAAGAACCGTGAGTTATGGGAAACATCATAGTGGCTTCTATCAAATTTGAGGCAGGATAGACAGCACTGTTTTGCAGTCAAAACGGAGAAATCAGAACCTTGTAAACTCATTAAACACCATCGACAAGTAAGCCTTATTGATCTTTTCGCTTTTTTGTTAACTTCTCCACAAATTATTGAAAGAAAAACACCTGTCGGAGGGTAAAGAGGTGATCGATATATTCACGATCATCGCGAAACCCAGCCTATTCCGGTTCACGCATGTTGTACAAACTGCGAAGAATGACGGATGAAAGCACTTCTGACAATATCGGTATTAGGCTATTGCTTCTATGGTTGGCGCGGTCACTGCGTAAGCCCTTTTTAAAGACGGACACAAAAATCGACTCTCGCAACTAGGGTTGAAGTTTCTCGGAGTTTGAGATCTTCCAGAACAAAAGTTGAATTTTTTGGGACAGTTTCATTCCTCTCTATATAAACAAAACTGCGGAAAGCCCGTCAAAGTTCGGCGACTTTTGACGTACTAAGGTTCGGATTTGGCTGAGGACCTCCAACTCAGTTGGTGGATCTGTTGTAACAGACCATCGGACGCTTACTGAAATAGCTGTGGGAGGTGTTAACGCTAAATTGTGCCCGAAAGTGCTCCGTTGCGCCCACCGTACAAGAGGTCGTTGTTAGTAAGACAGGCCAACCGTCAGCTCAACATATAGTTTCGCTCACATTTAATTACTTCTAATCGATAGCTCAAACGAGGTGAAACAGGTTGCGGCAGTTTCTCGTAGCGGCGACACGTTCCACTTCCAAAGCTCACTGAGACCACCAGATCACGCGCTCCCTAAGCAAGCTTGCATCGAGTTCACGTCTCGTTCCGAACCGTGCTTCATTATACTTGCTACCTCCCGCCATGGACTGGGGTGGGTCAAGAAGATACAGGACTAAGCAGAAATTCAGGGTGTCACAACGCGACTGCTCACTAAACCAATAGAATGTAATAAATCCTTGATAAGCAACCACTGGTCATTGATGTTTTGAGTTAGATGTTAAGCCAGTGTACTCCGATCAGACAGCCTGTTGAAATCTAACCGACGCTGCACGATGATTTTTGAGTGCCCACCAAAGCACATGGAAATCTTAGTGCATACTAACGCGTGGTCGGAATCGAGGGGTGTGCTCCAGTAAGACCGGCAGTCTTGTAGACAGCCCTGCCATCTGCAGCCAATTGCGATGTGATCGATTTGGATACGCCGCTGATTTCATAGAGAACGGACGACATGTGGCGTACTGACGATTGCAACGTCTGAAGCTCGTACTGGCGAGAAACAACTGATGGTCCGAGCACAAAGCCAACAACCGTTGCCCATTTTCGGAAAGACAGGAACCGAGGCCTCCTAAGGGCGACGCATTTGAAGACAGCCGATGTCTCGAGCATTCATGTCCCTTATCAAAATCACGGTATCATCTCTTCTTGCTGTACGTAAGAGGTCGGATAGTTTTTGATGGAAAGTATCCTCTACAGTATCTGGGCTGCAGTCTGTTGACGCGTACACTGAGACGACAAACAAATTGCATCTATCGAGACGATAGTTATTTACTCATCTTGCAAAGCCGGCTGTCAACTGGGATTCAGTCAAGTGCAGCTTTAGCCCTATCACTGAAAACCACACCAATACTAGCAACGTCAGAAGCCGCATCCTTAGGATCCCAGAAAGATGCTAAGGAAAGCTCACGGAGGGACTAGACGGGGACGCAAGTCGGATAACGGAGCTGGAGTTTTGAATGGGAGTCTGCTGGATACAACACACATCGATGGCTAGGGTCTTTAGACCACGAGCTAAACACCCCTGTTCATCTATACGCAGCAGTGTTATGCACGTTGATGGTGGCTACTTTGAGGGACATCGAGGACGAAGAAGTGCATCAACCGGCGGAAGAGGGTTCGGTGAGATTTGTATGCTATCTAATAGAGAACATCAGAGATCAGGAACAGAACTTATTCCAACGACACTACCACTAGCATGGCTGACTGCAGTTGCGAAGTATGTAAGGAAATAGGATAGGAAGAAGGAAAGTAACACGAATTAGTAGAGTAACAAACAGTTGTGTACGGTGGGAGGTCGGTTTTGCAACCGAGGTAGCAGCCAAAAACGTTCGTGTGAAGATCAGTCATATTCATGAGCCCAGTCCAGAGTAGGTCTTTTTATTCGAGGATGCACTTCTAGCCTTTGCGAAGCCAAGCGTTTTCTGCAAGGCAGCAGAATCATTCCAAACGAACCGGTGGCCAGGTGATCGATTAATACGCCTATTCTAGAAAGCCTCGCCGAGTCAGTGGATTGACAAGGGCCAATGACTCGCTACGTCACCGTGCCACAAGCGGGCTCCTGTGGTATTTTTTATATGGATCGTTTGCCGGGCAAAAACTCAGCACGCCCTCGACACTGCCGCTGTTCGTCCGCGGTCGCTTATTCGGTGGGTTTGAGCCTACCTTACTCATGGCTAACCACTTAGATGGTGACAGTTCTTTTATCCGGGACCGAGGGACGGGCCCGGTGGCAGGCAGTTCTGCTCTGAGCACTGGCCCTGACGACCAGCAGGACTTTCAACGTCAGTGTCAACAGCAGATTCGTTATTCGATTAAAAAAGAACAGTGGCTAGATTAAGACCAAAGACGAGCTAGACAAACACGATATTCGTCTCCGGCCGATCACTCGGTGAGCTACAGGCGACCCTATCCATGGTTAACCATCTGGTTAGTGGCCGTTCCTCAATGACATCTGATCACACGCTAGGTAGCATACAACTCTAAGTGGATCGGTGGTGAAACTTAGTCTGCTACCAGGGAGCGAACAAAAAACAGTCGAAATCTTATGACTTTCAAAATGAAATGAATACCTAGGAAAGAAATAAAAGGTCAGAATGAAAGGAATCCGCGGCTCACGAGAACGGCCCTGGTAATCGCAATAATAATATTGACATTATAAATAAAAATTTTCACACTCACTTGCTGCAACTGATCACGTTCGGCTGCGCCTTGTGCGGTCGCCTTGAGCCAGATTGTGGTCAGATTGAACGAACGAGACAATCGCTCCATTTGGCGTCGATAGCTTTGGCTCAGTTCTTCTAAATATCTTATGAAGTGAACCGAAACAACCGAACGAAAAGGATGAGCGAGGGGTAATCCAAGAACAGAATGAAATAGATCAAGTGGATGGATGTTGAGTTAATATTATTTCCTAAACCGGTCTACTCGCTTATGAGTATGTGAAAACATGATCCGCAGCTATGCTCAATGGACCGCATCATCCGCCTCATCAAAATCAGTACCAATGATAAGAGCTGCACTATACTGGAGAACCTTGATCCCATCTTTCATGTTAACATCTGATATCAAAACTGTAATTTTGCCCAAAACTAAATGGAGAAAAATGAGAGATTACAAATTGAATTTTCCAGTGGAAAGCGGTTAAGCATTTTAACCGCAATGGACTCAAACGTGAAGTTCTAATTGGTAGATTGCGCGAGGCGATAATCGCGTATCCAAATTACGCTAACTGGCGTAAGATTTGTGGATGATGAATCGTCTCTCCCATCATCCGGGTCAAAGATCAGCACAATTGCGGCGACATTATATTGGTTAGTTCAAGTAATCCAAATGAGCGAAAATTCGCTAGATAAGGTCAACTAATAACACTAGGTCGAATTATTTGGGAGTGATCACTAAGTGCTAGTTAACGAAAGCCGATATTCGGGTATCGCCGAAAGACCTTACGTGAACACTTACCGCTTCAGTAAGCAACAGTATAAATGAGCAAATGCTCGAATTTGTATTCTTTTTGTTCAGAGAGAACTGGTGAATCTTTTTGATAAGCCCCAAACTTTGGTGTTACTTAGAGAGCAAATAGGCTAGGAATTTAGTCAATATCGAATTTTGGTCACAATATGTGCATCTCAATCAACTCAGAACACTAGCCCGCTAGAGAGAACAAAGTAAAATGGACTCACAACAATTCGAAGCATGTAATTCTAAAAATCCAGCGCTTGTAAACAATGGTGGCAATCGATGACCCAGCTATTATTCCTCAGTAATTTTTAGTTGGCTTGATGTGGCGTTCAGCGACCCAAGCATGAAATTGCTTCTACTTAGCATTCCAAGATCCGGGATTTCTGCATCAATAAACACTCATTAGGTAGATCACAACATTATTTCGTCAAGACGTGAAACACATTGGATGGGATCAAGTGTCTCAGGTCGCAGTATATTAGTCTACGGAGCATAACCAGAACTCAGGTGTGCCTTCACCTGATTTACGTTAAAATGATAGAAAACCACTCTATTCCGGATCACATTCATATTAAATTTTGGTGGAACGAAATACGGAGGTTCTTTCGAAAACACCGTCCTTGGTTCATGTTGCTCGCTTCTATAAAATCAAAGAAGGATATTCGTCGCTACAACGAGAAAAATATAATAACCACGGTTCTATTTCTGGCGCTCTATTTGTAAGGTTCCACTAATTCTACTAACCTAACAGTAAACAACTCGGACTCCGATAAGCAGGACAACTTTCTTGAAGATCGTGTCTCTGGACATGATCACTTTGTACGTGTTTTCCAGGTCGCTAACTACAAAACACCCGTCAATAAAATCAACGGGTAGCCAGATTGGGGTGCTGATCAACCTCTGCTACGTCGCACGATAATTATACTCTATACATCATATTCGCGGATACTTGGAGAGTAAAAACATTATTCCAATTTATCTCATGTATACAACATTGGTAGTGATCCGAGTCGGGATTAGAAAAAATAAATTTCATCATAACGTCGTGGTCACTCTTGGATGCGATGGACTACGTCTATGAAAAGCATGTCCTGGAAACAGCTTGCTCGCTTACTATGATGAAAATGGCAGCCTTGTTAAGTTTAAGATGCTGGAAAAGATCAAGTACAAAATTTTAAATTGACTAACGTTTTTTGATCAGTTCCTTATTCTGCACATTGTGGTATCGACAGATCTTACTGTTCCTCAAACATTGTTTCGTCGTTCCTACAACAACGTGAACGATTAACGAGGCGAGCTTAAATAACCTTGTCACAAGACCAACTTCGATGTAAATTAAGCTCATCACAAAACGAAAATTTTGACTTTCGCCAACAAACATGATTATTGGATCCTAGGTAACACAAATCGGTCCGATTCAAAAATTATCACTATCACTCTGCAAGCACAGACGCAATAGTAAATAGAATATTCGGTAAAACAAGCATGTGCGTTGAACAAGCGAGGTTGTTACCATTAATAAACACCAACAAGAATAAATTCTAAGACCTTCCCAAAAACATTTACGAAGTTTTCACAATCTAGCCGAATTCCACTTTTTATGTTCAGGCAAGTTTACCCCGACGACCAACTTTATTCATGTTTGAATGGCTCTAGTAAAATCTACAAACAGATATAATGAGGGAAAACTGTAAACAAATTCATATTTCTGGAGACCCCATTACACCTAGCAAGCACTAGAACCCAACAAATATCAGCAAAATAAATTTTCGGATGCATTACAATCAGTGCCCGTAAGTGCTTTACTTTGGTATATTAAACGATTTTTTGGTGAATGCACGATTTGGTATTTTATCTCACAAGAGTTAGTGGAAGCGAGTGATAAAGAATCAGTTAGAAAGCATCAACGATGGACGGGTTTAAATCAAGGCAAAAAATTCCTCCTATTACGTTTCCAAACAGCATGCATTTTAATTAAACAACTGTTTAACTACGAAACGTTTTGCGATCCGGAACGTAAGTCCCTCCAGAGGAACTCTAGGAAGATGCGGGGATCAGAGTAACTAGGTGCATTCCATATTAATGAAAATCGTGGACGCTCCCAACGAGCTGAGGTGATCGGTACTTGGAATATCTAGAAATAAGACAATCAGCGATAAAATCGCTTACATGAACTTTGCTGGAAAGAAACAACTCAAACACCACAACTTATTCTGATTCAGTTCTGCAGACTGAATCATAACACCCAGTACCTTACTTATGCGTTCCTCTCAATAGTCTCCCACCATATTATACCAATATTACGAAGAAAACGATATTCAAACACCAGAAGTCTTCGCACATATTCTGTTCTCAACGGCCATGTTTTGGAGCCGTAGAGCAATACCGACCTTACTATCGCCGTGCATACTCCACCTTTGATCGATAAGCGGATTCTAGGCCGACGCCACAGATTCATCAAATTAGTAAATGCCAATCGAGCCTCCTGCATGCTCGAAGACACTTCACCCAATATACTACCACCAGATGAAGTACATATACTCAAGTAACTGTATTTATCTATTTCACCCAATTCTCCCCCGACAAGAAAGTGGTTCGGCTTCCAGCAAATCCATTCCTGCCTCCAAATGCTTCGCATGGTCGGAGGTGGATGCCTCAGGCAGCAAGTCAGCTACTTACCCCGAACGCCTCTCGAAATGCATTCGCTCGTCTCAGTCACCCTCTGTTGATGATATTCTATTCGCTTCCGAGTCGTTGAGAAAGTGTTCTTATTAAAATGCGGGGATGAAGACAAATGCCCAGTAGTTCCCAGTGAGCTGACTGATTTTTGGTAATCAATCTAGGGGAGTTGGTTAAAAACCTGATTACAAACTAATCATGAACATCGTACGAAGTATACGGTTGCACACTCACCGGCGACTACATCGGAGGGGTGTACTGGGCACAAAATATGTCTAGCCCCATATCCGAAGGGCATATGAACTGAGTAATCAGTTACTAGTCCCCAGAAGTTTACTTAATTCTCGAATCCTCCTACTATCTTGTGGATTAGATTGTTCGGCCGAAGGCTCGGAAACTGTTTCTGCTTGGGCAACGACACGGTATCAAGTAGCCAAAGGAACCATGGATCCTGATGGAAAGCAAATGACATCGTTTCTGTTTTCTTTCCATTTTTTCTCATTGTTTTCGTCCATCACTATGATTTGCTGTTACATTCGAATAAGTAAACAGAAAAAGCAGTTTGCACATTGTAGGTACGGAAGCTATAAGCTAAAGGAGGGGGACCACAAAACCACTTTTGAGGACCTGACGAATTAAGTAGACGGATCGGCAAGAATAGAAGACAGCATATTCGGTCGCCTAGTGGAGGATAATAACAGGCTAACGAAGCCAACCAATTCAGTATATCGCGAAAATTCATGGCCCAAAGAAACCCTGAGCAAATGCACATGCCATTTCGTGTAACGATGTGGCCCTTTCCCGCCGTAAATTGCGCGGCACCGAACACCAATTTCTTGAAGTTCCTAAAGGTCCCCGATTGAAGAGCCTGAACAAGTCGCACCGTGTTATAACCCCTGGATAAGATCTCGAATCGGTAAAGAAGGCTGCCTAGGTAGGTATTCCAAATTGTCCCACCGGGCAAAGGTAGTGTCCACCAACGATATACCAAAGACCGGCATGGTTTGCTCGTTCTCTCAGAGAACCCAGAAACCAGTTCGTTTGAGCTTAGTCCCTGAGGTAATGGTCATCCCCACCGGAGTGGTAAGAGAGCTGGCTGTGTCGGCAGCGAGTCGGATACGAACTGGATAAGTGAAGATTTTCAGGGAGAAAATCAAGTTACAAAGACTCTGGAGCCTTTAGCATTAAGCACCGTGGGCGGGACAGGTCGTGTGCCTTTAACTCGCTTCACTGGATGCTAAAGAACGGATCGAGCCAACAAATGCATACATATTGGCTAACTTAGTGATGCGAGCCCTAAAATCAGTTTTGTTCAGATAGCTGCACTTGCGAGATGTGAGCGTAGTCAAATGAGAAAGTGAAAGGTTAGAATTGCTACTCGGTTGCGATGTGCTAGGGGTAAACTGGATCATGGGTCGGAGGGTCGGTGGTCTCCAAGTTGTAAATGCGGCACGCACGCCCGCGTGATAGATATCATACGGTCATTGGGGTGGAAAACGTTTGGTCAATCGCGTGGCCGCAGAATATGGAGGAGCGATCAAAGTGGCTCTGCAATCAAGAATTTCACGACCTAGGGGATGATCACCCCAATGCATCGCGAGAAGACCTTAAAGCTTTGAAAGCAGTACGAAGAGGGACAAAATATTTCCGTGGCATCTGCAAACCGAACGTACCATGAATAACGGTATACCTGCTTCAAGGGTTATTAGACTTGAAAGAAAGATTTCGTCGTGACAGACAGCTGTTGGAACGATACTTTGAGGTGATGACGCAGAACGAAGCGCTTGGGTACGTAGAAAAGATGCCCGTATCCATAAGGGAAGAAAACGCGGTATTTATCTCACTTTCCTGTGCTAAACATTAAGAAACCCGAAAGGTTTCGTGTACTTTTTAGCCGCACAGTAAAGTTTCAGGGAGCTTCGCTCAACGATCGGCTGCTGCAAGGGCCACATTAGACTACACTACTGATCGATGTTCTGTGTCGCTTTCGCATGGGTAAAGTCTTAGTATCAGCTGATTTAAAACAAATGTTTCTGCAGACGAAGGCGCCGGAAGGAGATAGAGATACGTTGTGCTTTTTGTGGTGGGCCAAGAATGACCTAGACAAACCAATAGTGGAGCACGGGATGACAGCACATCCATTCGGTGCAGCATCGTCGCCTTTCTGTGCGAATTACGCATTGCGGGAGACAATGGCAGTACAAAGACAGCCGACTAAACGAGCAATAGTGGAGAGCGTTACCGGCAATTTTCATGTCGACGACTACCTCGGTTCGGTGGGGAGGACACGTAAGGCGTTTAACCGAGGTGCATAAGAAGGGTTGCTTCCACCTCGCTAGCTGGACGCCCATCGTCCTCGGGAGCCCAGAAGTCATCCCAGCAAACAAACAGACCGGTCAGATGGATTACCCATACAATGGAACGCCGAGAGCGATGATCTCGTTTTCCAACTGGACATTCTCGATCGTCTAGCTACACGTAGGGGAATCCTATCATCAGTTTCCAGTTTGTACGATTCTCTTGGATTCGTTTCCTGAAAAGATATTACTACAACGATTGTGGAGGATTCCTTCGGAGAAGTTTCTAACCAGTATCAGTGGACTACGGAACATGAAAATTCCGCAACGACTACCTCCGAATGATGAGGAAGGGAAAGGCGAGTAACAGGCGTTTTCAGACGCATCGGAAGTGGCTTACGATTCCGGGGTGTATGGACGTTGGAGTAACGCAGATGGCCAGGACCAGCGTTACGCTCTTGATATCAGTATCGATCACCTGCAGTTAAGTGTAGCAGTTTTTGCGGTTAAGGGATGCAAACTGTAAAAGGTGGTTCAAATCCATCGACTGAATTGCAATATTTTAGACGGATTTAACGATCATGCTACACCGCGTCCCCATTGTTAAGACCCGTTTTCGCACTTGTATTGCAGCAGGCTCACTGTTATACACCATGAGAAAAATGCTAGACAAAGGAGGCACGTGATATCAGCTGACAACCTAGGTTACTTGTGCTCCCGTGGAATGACGAACGTGCAAGCAATAAAAACATGGACTAATGGCCAAGATTTTCTCAGGTTATCCGAAAAACAATGACCCGTGATCGACAGCAGCGACCAACCCGGGCCCGAGATGACAGTCAGGGGTAACACAATAACAACTATCCTCACCATGCCTGTCTTTTCTATCTAAGCTCAACAGGTGGACCCAATTGCTCAGAGCGCTGGTTTGGCTAACGAGCTTTAAAAGGCAGCTGCTGATAATGAAGGGTGTTCAGTTGTCTAGAAGCGTAAGCATCGGCGTTGAGTCCAGGAGAGCTGAAGTCCACGCAGTGCGACCTCATCCGAATGTTACCATGCAAGAGCTTCGGTGTACAGTTGCGGAATAGTGATCGCAGACAGCCAGCACAGACCACTGATTGCCTCAAACTCGTGGCCAGCAGGTGCTAAACCGACTAATCCCCACCTGAGCCTTGACCCAAAACACCCAGTCATCCTGCCGGCCCGGTAGCATGTGGTCGTTCTGCTCGTGCAACATATTCATGCAATAGAGGGATATGTGGGGGGAAATCACGTGCTGAGCAACATGCGAAAACGGTTTGCATCGTGAGCGGAAGAGCGACAGCAAAACAAGTGATCAAAAGACGTGTGCAAGCCCTGAGACACATGACCGTGAAGGGAAGACAACTTATGGCCCCACTTCCGAAATGCAGTAACTCCTAGCTGGTGGCCATTTAGTGGCACCAGAATCAACTATTTTGGGCTCCTATGAGTAAGATGCGAAGTTGCACATTAAATAAGCACCGATTCGTTCTTACAGGCGCTGCAGCGTTCCACGAACAGGCAAGACATGTCGTATGCCAGTCACTGAGGCGAGGTTATGAGAACGTTTTATCAGATTTCTTCGAAGGAAAATGTCATCTATCAAACAAGGAACACTGGACGACGAGACTTCAAGTACAGCGTTAACTGAAGTGGAAACAAAACAAAACAACCGTCTATTAGTACGGGCATCCTCCAGCGACATCATCCATTTGGCTTTGACCTCCGTAATCATCTTTTAGCATTGAGATCCAGCAGCGGTTTCGTGGAACCCGCTAATCTTTGCCAGATATATCTTTACGAGTGAGAGCAAGCCAATTACTTACCCAAGGTCCGCCAGAGAAGATGGCTCAGAGAATATATGCCAACTATACAAACCCGACTAAAATGGGTACTTAGTAAAAGAAGGAGATATGTTGATGGTCTACGATGAACACGCCCACGTTTGGCAGTGAGCTATCAGTATTAGGGAGCATATGATTATTAGATCAAACGGTTTCATAAGAACGCTTAACATTAGAACAACAAAGGGGAAATTGGCTCGCGATGTGCGCGGCATAAGTCTCCTGGAAGGTGAAAGAGCGGATAACAAATAACAAGAGAAACAAATCTCGCCACCCGTTCTGTCTACAAATAAGCCTCCCCCACATCGACAACATTTCCGATGGCACCAACGGTTCATTGGCAAACGGTACAGCAAGTGGTTTTTAGTTTGCAGAGCTCACATTTTCTCAAGTTTAGTCAGTCTTTGAATTCCGGTTCCTTTAATATGAGCACTTACAAGCAGGCTGGTCAACAGACGTATTTCGATCTGACAGTGGACTGACTTTCAGCTGTTGGCTGTTGCGTGAGAAAAACACGAACTAAGGATTCGAGGAGAGAAACTGAACAAACTACGATTAATGCCTCCTCAAAATATTTCTCTCCAACGAAAATTTCCAATATAGTTCGCGTAGCACGGTGACATGGTGCTGTAGCTCGACGAGTCGTCTGAGTCAGATTGACCATATCGCAGTTAGCTATCGTTAACGCGGTTCTGTCCAGAACTGTAGATCATACTGGACCACGTACGTCAAATCGGACCACGTGTTGCTTCAAATTCGATTTTGCTGCAGCTCAACAGCCATAGACACAGACCACAAACTCGACTGACTGTCGAACGTCTGTGCGATTCGGCTGTTCGCAACAGCTATGAACAGAAACTATCCGAGGAACTAAGAACTTCGACCAGTAGCAATGTAGACGATCGGTGGGATCAAATTAAGCAGGCTAAACAGTTGGGAGAAGATCTCACATGTGGTCCTAGGACTAGCGTTCACCAAAAACACTGGATCTCGCAAGCATCGCTAAGTATAATGGAGCGAAAGCACCAGCTGACTAACTGCAAGGAAGTGAATAAGATACGTCGGCAGTTGCAGCGTCAGTTGACCATAAGCCCTAAGAATGATCGCGAAAACTGGTGGGTTAAGGTAGCCGAAGAGATGGAAGTGGTGTCCGCTTCGGGTAACAGTCAAAGACTGTTTAAGCTTATACGTGATAGTGGTGGGCGGCGAAATTCGGTTAGTGAAGTCGTGTGCGATAGGACTGGAGAGCTCATCCATGGTAGACAACAAAGGCTGGATCACTAAGTTGAGCACTTCAAGGAACATTTTAGCAGGTCACACGCTAGCGTATTTACGCCGATGTCTGGAGCTTTGAATCCTTGGGAGGTGTCTCTTGATCCCGTCCAAAGGAAGTGGATGTAGAGTCGAATACTCGACTTTCGAGGAGAGGAAAATAGGCGTTTCCGACGAACTTCTCCCAGTTCTTTTCAAATTAGGAGGATGCGTTTCACTGCTGCAGTCTTTTGGAGAATATGACGAGATGACAAATAAACTGCGCTTAACCCCACCTTCATTCCGGACGCCCATTGATCTCCGCAGTCTCGGTGCACAAGCGAGTGTTGACTGGGATCCAGTCCAAAAGGACTGCTTCAGCATTCTCACTCAAGAGCATCCTTATACCGCGTTGACCCACACACACCTTGAGCTGTTCTGTCTCCTGAATTGTGAAGAAAATATCTTGACGAGAAATTTGGCGCAGTGAGTTCTACTCGAATCCTGAATCCATGTTTCACTCAGGCAGCAGAGATCAATCGAAAGTGAGTCCGCAGACTGTCAGAGCCAAGCACGCCTGTTGGCCAGCCTGAATGAGAATGCGGAAATTGAAAGAACCGAGATTCAAAGACTGACGAGGCTTGAGAAAATGTGAGCTTTGCAGACTGAAAATCACTTACTACACTATTTGACAATGAACCGTTGCCAGCATCGGAAATGTTGTCGGCGGGAGGGCATTATAGGTAGGCAGGCAGGGAAAATTGATTTGTTTGAGGGTAGAAGAGACAGGTTGAACAAAATAAGGAACTCTGGACTGTAGTGTACTTATCACCTTCCACTTCGATCGACGCAGTGGGCGGCGACCGATGCTGTACGGAATTTACTGTTTTTCCTATGAAGTGAATTATTTTGAACCCTACTGCTAGGCAATCCATCCACTAAGCAGGACAACGATTAGGATCTCTAACCAAAGCCGTTGGTTCCAACAAGAACCTGTTCGCGAGGCAACGGAGAGTGGCTGATTGGAAGCCCGTCTAGTTGATGGTTCCTCTATCCGTAACCCAGGGACGCGTTTGGTAACTCTGAGTCCCGGTTGAGACTTAGACCAGAAGGGACTGGAACCGACGCATGTTCCGCTACTGCCTTGAAGAATGAGCTACAAGACCATGCTGCAGTGTTTGGATTTCGCTTAAGGATCATTATTTACCAGCTCGAATGACCGAAAAAAAAATGATGAGATTCGCAATAACCAAAAATCTGACGACTGGACTCACGAAACTTCGGTACTTGCTTATAAAAAAGACCAGAGTTGTCTGTGGCCCGTTATTTCAGAAAGTTGTGATTGAGTCTTATTCCGGAGCCCGAAAAGCACGATGTATTATCCCAATAAGCGCCAAACGCATCTGTTTTTGCTTCCTAATCCTGGAATGACTGAATATTTCAGCTCGCAAAATATGACGTCGTATTTGAAGTCTTCCAATGACAAGATGGAAGCAGATACTTGCATTCTACGAGTTGTGAACGTTTCTTTGACCGAAGCTAGCAAAACTAGGTCCAGCTAAAGAGCTGCAGTGGAGAGCAAAATTCATAGCAAACTCATGGAAAACCATCATACAGGTAAACAGTTATGACGCATTGGAAAGTACGAAATGAGCGGACCAAAGAGTACGGTAGGCGCAAACCGCACGATTGTCACTAACCTCATACTGACGGACACATTGCGTTCCAGAAGCCGAACGCGGTTGTTCAATCGCATAAGCAATGTGTCTTTGCGCGAGCCAGTCAATGCTGCCGGAACAACAATTTCTTCTCGAGTAGCCATATTCCGTCGACTGATCCATGAATACGAGGGGCTATGATTGACATTCAATTTGTCTGTTAACGGTACCGAGTGAATTCGGTGTCGATCTGTCTTGTCTGACTGTCTGTCGTGTCTGGAAAATGGAGACGATGTTGAGTCTGGAACGGGATCTTCTGTGGTTAGCAGGAAATCCGGGACTTTGGCGCACTGGGAAACCCAGCGCTATAACAGAGTAAAGAAACGGAACAGAAAGAACGAATTCAATTGATAAATGCACAGTGCCGAATCGCGAGAGTAATTCCGGCATTCTATGTAAGTTCATCATTTAGTTTAGAATCGTGATTCAGAAAATGACGGTTTACACTCAAACTTATCCAAATACATGTATGAAGCATGAACGGGGTGGATAAGATGCAAGTGGATAGGGCCCACAGCACGGACAGAATCTAAAATCATGATTCCAGATCTTAGAACGGAAATAAGAGCATAGCAGAACGTTATCTGGCATGTCCCCAGGGTAAAGTTGAAAGATCGGTCATCATTTCATTGATTAGCCGGAAAGAAGTGGCCGTGAACAAGCAGTGAAACTACCGAGGACGCGGTCGCCTTATAAGTATCCTTTAAGATAATTCTCTACTTCAGTTTGCGTAGCTAAGCAGTACGACTTACGCAGAGCGACTACGGATTAGGATGCACAGTGGATGCGAAGTACGTGTATGGAATAGTCGGCATGTTTGTTTTTCCTCCTTCCACTACTTCCTTTCAGAATGGTTTCGATGGCACTTGATCTATGGACAGATTAGTGCATGATAACAAAGTGAGTAGCGGCGAATTGCTTCTATAAGTAAGCAGTAAAGCTGAGGTTCGAACCTGAGACCATTGCGGATGGCAAACCTTTAGTCAACTTGGACGCCGGTAGTCCAAAATATGGATCTTGAGGATGGATTTCTGTGCCTCATCTCTAAGGTAGACTAGTAACGACCAGTAACTGCAAGTTTGTTTGTAACTGTAAACAATTTGCACCTGTATGATCACTGATCATCCACTCAGCACTCTTAATCATATGTTCACTGCAAGAGGAATTCATCAGAAACAGATGATCAGACAGCGCAGTTCATTTCGACGGGGCGCAGCTGAACAATCCGCGTTTACTTAAGGTTGCCCATATAAATGTATTTACCAGAAGCTGAAACTCTTATTGACAAAAGTTGCTAGTTTCATCGTCAAATGGTTGGTGGATCCGTAGCACCAGCCACATTCAGTCTCACTACCTAATCCAACATCGAAGTCTACAAGACGAAAATCATATTGCACCAGACTAATCCAGTCGACACAAATGTGCCGCATAACTTTAGGTTTTCGAAGCATCACCGATTGAAAAAATACATCTGCAATATTTCTGCTGTTGGTCTATGGTAATTATGTGGCCCCAATGAAAGTTCCGAATAGACATATCAGCCGCAGGCTCAAGCATACCAACGAGGACCCCGCAAACAAAATCCGTGCCGCGATAAGTTCAGTCGGATCAAGAATACTGACAAAGCGATGGAAGCCAAACGATGATGCAGAAATTTCTTGAACGAAAGCCGTCCCCTGGTTCAATAAGCGCGTGCAGAGGCTGCGTCTCAAAACGCTGCAACAACTGATCTCAAAGTCAGCTTGTTGAGCTGTAATTTAGGGAGGCGGAAAGACTCGTAGTTTACAATGTATCCGCCTATCATTTGATAGAACATGGTAAGAAAATCCACTGACTTCGTATGCTGTGACAGAGAGAAGTATTTCCAGTAGCACCAAAGTCCCAGAAGACAATCGAGGAGAACAGACAGTCATAACCCGGAAAATGAGAGCAGTACGAAACCAACGAGCTCGGTAACGGTTTATTTCCATCGACTATCGACATAATCCGGGACGTCTAGACTGGAATTTTTGGCTTTCGAAATGACAAATGTACGGTCCGCAAATCAAACATCTGATTACAGTACGCAAAATGCTATTGAAAACAGTATTTCTCAATTTCAAAGACGCACAAGGACGTGGAAATCTATTGCGCTGGTGACAGAACACCTTATTGCACAAATCACAGCCAAACCGACAAAACTGTTACTGAGTTTTGAAAAAATGCATACATAAAAAGTCACAAGTCACATCGGCTTTTAGGTGCATTCCGAACCTTGCTCGGTTCAGATTTGTTAAAGTTCTGTTGTGTTCTGGCGGACGTCTGAAGGGCTACAGCTCAGGTCTAAAGCCAAAGGGAAAAGCAATGCAACTACAATCCGCCAGCAATAAACTCAAGTGGAAAGTGGCGCCAAAATTATAACACACGAGTTAAAATTAGTTAGTTTTCTTGATGTCCAAACGGAACCAATACTACGATGAATCGGACCTACAAAAGAATTGCAGGATTTTTTATTGATTTCATCTATGCGTTTTTTTGACCACATGATTAATTTTCACAACTATCGTCAGTTTTTCCATCAGCACTGTTTATATGACACGCGTCAGGCATGATTGTAGTGGAAAAGGCGTACTGGATAGCTATTATGGTCCGTTAATAGGTGTGTGTGCGTGTGTGTGTCAGAGAGAGAGAGAGAGAGAATAGGTGTGTGTGCGTGTGTGTGTCAGAGAGAGAGAGAGAGGAAACCACAACTATCACCTTGAAACTCGGAGCAGCATAGAACTACACAAAATTTCATTAGGTCAGATGCGGTAACGGGTCACGCAACAGCGAGTTGTTGTCCAAAATCCAGAGGATCTAGGACTTGAAACTCTGACCTTTGATGACGCGTTTAACCCACCTGGACACCGCCAGATGATATCTAAATATTGTAGGGTTCTAAGGCGAGCTGACCTTTGTATCAATCTTTTTCTAACATGTACAGTGAAATATGATGTGGGGGAAAAACCGCCGGGTCAAAAGACATTGCAAAAGGAGAATATAAGGCACAATTATGTGAAAGCCGGTTAACTAAGCTTGCATTCAAAGAGAAAAAATGGAAATGAGCGGTAAGAGAGGAAGGGGAGGTGTTCGGCGATTTTCCAGGTCCGAAACACAAGAGTGAAGCAGAGGAATAACATCTATGAACGGAAACTTAACAACGGTGATTAGGTCCATGTGTGCAACACGCACGGAAGAGGAACTGTTGTTACAGGCTCCTGAACACAAAAAAACAAAAAAGTAGCAGTAAGAAAGAGATACCGAAGCAACTCTTCCTATGGAATAGTGACTCAAAATCGTGCGCTAGGTGTTGTCAATCAGCGTTGTGATTTTTTATTGAACTCAATCAAGATTACTTTCGACACAATCGACCTCTTATAATTTAAAATGTTTCACTTTTCAATACGTCATTAGTCACCGAATTTCGATGGGAAGAGGAATGTGACTTTTTGATTGAAAGGCGGATAACTGTATACTCAAAAATAGAATTCAATACACTACAAAAAGCGAAGATCAACATAACTTGAGATTGCAGCACTGAGCTGAGAGGCAGATGTGAGTATCATAAAAACAAAAAGATGATGCAAGGCGAAAATAAGTTTGACGCCAGACAAGAGACCACGTGCTTGCGCAGCACAAGAAACAAGCTCACAACGAGATAGCACCGCGACGCGGTGCGACGGCTTGCGTGCCTCCATGATCCAACGCGCTATGCACAATTGCTTATCT
>LUCM01004387.1:0-24011 GCA_008360955.1 Fasciolopsis buskii | reverse complement strand
GAAGCACTTACACGGCAGACACACAAGGGCTCCCACGGATCAGTCGACACTCCAAAGACGAATGTAGAATGAGGCTATTACGGTTTACTAAAAGTAGATGTATTTCCGGTGTCCAGTGAGGCCCCCGAAGCAGATTGAAACGGCTGACTTCTTTTCGGCAATATCGCCTTCTTAGTATATGAAAGTACCCATTCATCGTATCAGCAGTTGAAATCAGGCGAAAAATCGTTTTCTAAACGTGTCATTCGAGTTCGGCTAGTGTGTGGGTGAATAGTTATGCGAAGAAATTCTAATGTGCGATGAGGTTGATCGTGATGTCATCTCACCGGTAAATGATATGGGGTGGTTACATCACGAACACGGGGGTATTTATAGTTCTAAGTATAAACTGATCGGTGCACGAACGTTCACTCCTCTATAGATGCGAGTTTAAAAAGGAATTTGGCAAGATGCCCTTTTTCAAGAGCCCGGAAAATCTGTTTACCAAGGGCCCTGCCTAATGAACAGAACGTCATCACTCCGAAGCAGCGGCTATCCGAAAGAGCCTGTAAAGGGCAATATGGATGACGGAAAGGCTGGGAACCCTGTTTACACGCGAAAGAAAGGGCTACTGATTTGTATCCCATCCAAGGATGATTGTTTATCAGAAATTCTCCCTAGATGCAGCGTTTGGATTTGCTTAACATGCTGCGAAATGGCGTTGTTTATTCAGGGGCTCATTTTTGATATGCATACGAAATAATGGCAGATCGCCCATGCTGACGGTTCTGTGTGCGTATGGGGTGCGTCCTTTACCGACCAGTTTTCCATTTGCATGAAGGAGTATCCACGTTGACCTAGTCAGAGTGGATCAATGACGACACCCACTCGGTAGACGCCAGTCGCCTCATAGATCCAAATCAAGTTTTCGGGGTCACCACATCTCTCATGTGCCGCCTAATCGCTCTAAACACATGAATAATAAAAATCGGGATTGTTGAAGCCCCAGGGATAGAACTTCTTAGCCCCAACTTCTGTGAGCCAAAATGTCTGGTTCATATCGTAGACCAACCGTGATGCCCGTTCCACAGGGTGACACTCCTGACCTTGTCACTCTGCCCCATTTATCGGTGAGATGATATCAAGGTCCACCCCATTTCACACCACACTCCAAAATAAGATGGTCAGAGCGGATTGCGAAGGCAACAGGCTGGTATTAGTTTACTCGTATCAGCAAAAGATCAGCTGTCATACATCAGTTCAACCAAGTGCAATCACGAAAAGCAGTTGGTAGGCCAGATAGACAAATTAAGTGCATGGCAGCGATGTAACCAAAGGAGGATTATGTCACAACAACAAAGACTTACAGCGCAGGCGGCTGGAATCAACTTATGGAAAACAAACTGAAGGTCAAAGAAATGCGCGACTGATCGGCAAGATCACAGGTCTGTTGGGGCAGACAAATACTATACAAACATGAACTCGTTAACATAAATCGAACTGATAATCTCTATTACTCAGATCAATGGACAGACCGTACATTAAGCAAGGAACGCAGTCGTAATATGGCGTGTTACTAAGTCCACATTGGAAGGCTTCCCTTCCGTGGCTTGTAGGACTAGAGGTGGACCGAGAACGGCTGCCATGAGTGCCGGGCGAGGAACGGTAGTAAACACTAAAGGTCTACTACAAACTGGCAAAAAATAGTAGCGATTATTGCTGTTTGGTCACAGATACGAGACTGTTTTGTATGCCTTCTCGGAAGCAGTGAAGTAACTCTGTTCTAGTTGGTCAATAGGACTTTGAGGGTTTAAAGGACATCTTGAAGTCTGCACCCCGCAATAGCGGTTTCATATCTACCGGCCGCGTTTTTCATCTCTAGACGTTTCCGAGACTCATCCTTCTAGTAGCTTTGTAATGGTCGTGTTATAACTCAGACAACAAGCGTCATATAAACAACTTCCTCTCCAGTAAGTGGGAGCCTAGTAAAGCACATACTTCAGCAATAACTGGCGAATATTTTTGATACTAAGCCGGATGCTTTACAGTTATTAGGTGAGAAAGTATGTTAAAGATTTAACCGATATCACTTTTCAACCGCTATATGTATATCATAATCGTGACGCATCATGAGCTAGTCAGGATGAAGAAAATGCAATTAATTCACAACAGTCTGGCACCTGATTTACTCGCAATCCAGCTGCAGCAAACAGGGATAAACCATCGGCTGCCAGTATCCTTCATTAATTTTTGTGATGTGGAATTCTGCACCTCCCAAAGGAAGCCGTCTTTACTTGGAATTTCGAAGTCAATATCCATCGATTCGGTAATCGCCCTAATTATCACTCCGAAACACGAACAACGCGAAAAGAATGGAGACTTATCCTGGGGTATAATTTTAAGTGAAACACTTTTTACCAAAGTGCACTTTTTCCCGGTTTAAGTCTGACTGAGAGACTCATTCTTTTCCGGAGAACGTTTGGTAAATTTTGGTAGGGCGAAACACGTCATTCTTGTGTGACTGCCGTCTTTTTATACTGAATACTTTCTTAGGATGAAATGAATATCTCGGTTATCACAACGACAATTCTTGCTGTCCGGGGTGCCTTGCGCCGTGAATCCTTTAGTAAGGGTTTCCTAATTTTATTCATGTGAGGGCAAACAATTTGGATGACAATCAGAAGGCCGGAGAATTTCCTTATAAAATTGTCTATTTTGTAAGTGTATTTCAGGTCATCATGCATCCAACAACAAAGCAAATGGATCGTAAGATTAAGGCGATCCGAATCATCTAATATTTTCGCAAGATGCTTGAAGTTCTTGCATTGAATTGCTAATAACTCACGCCACATCTGGTAAAACTTGATGTTCAAGTAACAGTCAAGTCTTTCATGCCGGTAGGTTAGCGAAATATCGATAATAATCTGCGTCAGGACTAGAGAAAGGATCTGATATTGTGAAACTAATATGAATGTAAGTAACTTTGTGGTCGTTTTTGGATGCGATTGATTTCTTCCATAAAAAGTATGCTCAGCTTAGTTTAGTTTTTCAAAGTGATACAAATGATGCCTCTATTAAGTTTAAAATGCTGGAAAATCTTAATAACGAGGTTTTAAATCGACAGATGTTTTTTGGTCAGTTCCTTATCCATTACATTTCGAAACGAAAATACTTAGCCGTTTTTTGCTCACTTCACTGTCGCGCTAACAACACAAGCGATTAACGCAGTCGGTCTAAATGACCTCAACGCAAGTTCGACCATAGACAAAAATTATCCCATTCGTCAGCAACCATGATTAGTAAACCTCAGTTAACAATAAATTATCTTCAGCCTATAGATACATGGGTAACTGTGAGTAGGAAACCTGTCGGACATGCAAGTTTATCATTCACGAGTTTAAACCAGGGTAAATCTTCAGACTATTCCAATAGTTTTTGTGAAAATTTCGCGCTCCAAAAGGATTTCGTTTTCCATGTTCAAATGCGTTTATCTAGGCATCCAAGGTCACCTGTTCGGCTGATTAATGATAGTCTGCAGACAGATCTAATGAAGGGAACGTGTTAATATGTCCGTAGTATTTGCTGATGCTTCCTTACACCTAGATCCTCAGGAATATTAAGACCAGAAATTTTTTAAATGCATCGCAATCGGCATCACGTCTTGAAATGACAGCTTACCACCGAACAACGGAACTAAGGAGATCAACCAAATATATGACGGAACGCGACGGTTGTTTGATTCCGTTACTTTTACATGTAATGAGAACTTATCCAGCAGCGGATCGCAGAAAAACGCGAATTTGAATAGTGCGGTGCCTGCTCTTTAGGCGGGAATTGTACAGACATTAAGGGGTACGTTTCTAGATCATCGGGCTAAGTAGGAGCAACTTTTGGAGAGAACATTGTCTAAACAAAATGCGAATTTCCGCAGGCTGTCCGAGACATTTTAAGCAATTACTAACATCGAATTTACGCCCAGTTGTTTGGTTTTCAGTCTTTTGCAAAACCGCTTCCCGCCGTGGACGGCACCTCAACAGGAAATGGAGAAGATGAAGCACCAAACGGACGGGTCTTTATCCTGCTGTGATTATCGTCTTCCTACCATTAGGACCTAGGCGCATCCCTGTCCCATCTAGTGGAATATCTTCGAAGTGCGTTGTTACTTCGCATGTGCGTTGAGGAAAGCGTGGCAGAATTCCAAAAAGGCGGTTAGTTATTTCTCGATCGATGAGAAGCCGCGAGCTGAACGAAGTCTCCTCCACTTGACAACCAAAGTCGGGATCTGTTTGGTTTGTCCATGTGCCTCAAAATAAGGCACGCCAAACACCGTGGGTTACCGGAGAGCCTCCTCAGCCCGACCCTTTGAAAGATAATCGTCTATAGCAGCAGTATTAAGTTTGTAAAGCTGGGTATCCTTCCACAATTAACGCTTCCTAGACGTTAGTCTTCCCCCAGCTGCCTGAATGTTGGATGGTAAGCATGCGCCGTCATCATTTCATAGGAAGGCCGGTTGACAATATCCATTTAGTTTAATGATATTTGAAATATTACTAATTCGACTTTACGGGATTTGCTGCATTTACAGGACGGCGACTCCTTTTAACCCACGACGTACATCCTATTGCCCCTTTTCAAAGTTTTCCCGGTAGTCAGGAAAATACACGACTCGAGACGGTGCTAAGTGCAGAATCTCGCCCGAAAGTTTCGTAATAGTCCAACCACTTGGAGTCTGTGTTATTATAGGATTCCTTGGCTTTTCGGGCGCGACATTCCAGAGATCAATGAGCCAGGGGAAAGTTCAGTCATGGTGTTGAACATTTTGACTGTTCAATAGAGCCGGTAATTTGCTTCCTAAATGTTATCACTTAGTCAACCGATTTCTGTTAGGTGGTATTCTCGACAGCAGGTAGTTTGGGAACTCCTAATGCAGTGGCCTCATTTGTAGAGATGTCGGAACCTGGCTAGAAAACCAGCTTCCATTCGTCGTTAACGCAGTATTTGTAGTACATGCAGTTAGACCGACTTTATCCGCAGCATCCTGCTCTGCTAATGTGGTGTATGAGACACTATATAATAAGGCTGAAATCACGCAATCTTCTTGGGATTCTTGGATTTCCTTGGTTAGTTCACCCAAAGTTGTTCTCGTCTCTTTGCAACGTCTTTTATTATCCGAGGTCAAGCCATGGCAGGTACCATTGCAGTTCACATGTGCAACTGAGTGTGGATGCTCACGTGCAACACCAGTGGACATCAATGGATGCAGCAGCGTTTGGCTCCCGTACAACAGAGGATAAGGTGCGATGACATCCAAGGATCACAAGTAATTGACAGCTGTACTACTCTGCGTTATGCCGCGGTTTAAAACACAGGTCACACAGAACAGATTCCTGCACGGGCCTTTCTCGATCGGTGAGATTAGTCTCTGTGAGTTCTAACTATTGACTTATATAGCTTACTTCTGACAAACAAAGTGTGGAATTGTCGGGGGTTTGTGCACCTTTCATCGACACCAGGCGCCTCTTACTCCGTGAGCATAGTCAACCTGGACGGCCTATCGTAATCGATCCTCTGTTAAGCTGAGAACGGCGGACTGCACTGGGCCTGCCAAGGGGTAGTAATTGATACGAACTGAGGCAATCGCTGCATGATCCGCTATCCAAAGTTGGAGATCGTCAAAAGCCAGCCTCTTCTCCGAACTGATAATCTTGCTATCACGTTCGTGCTACCAATCAAGATTGTATAAACAATGTGAATATCTTAGAAGACTGAGCTAAGTTTACAAACTCAAGGACAAGGATAAGGTCAAATGAATAGGAAAATACCTGACCACATATTTGCAATTACATAGCAGGAAATAACATTGATGTTGAAACAGTAAAACCTAGCTGAAAAAACGCTTCTTCGATGTGCACAAAATGTTAAGCTTGGATTCGACTCAGGGGTTCACAGCTCCAACATGAATATAAGTATTTATGCGGTTACCTTCGAATGTAATTGATCTGCTCTTGGCACAGCTTATTCGTTTAATATGAAGTAATTCGTAGCCCCCTTTAGATCAAACGCTGGGACTGCCTAAATATAAAATTTTCAAATTGGCTGATGTTCTGTAATCACACCATCATCCCTTATATTACGGTATTGAAAGATTTTACTGTTTCCCACCAGTTGCTTCATTGTTACGATGAAAACGTGATTAACGCAGAGCGTTCAGATGATCTTGATCTAAGGTCATCTATGATTTAAATCAAGGTCCTTCCTAAATGAAAATACCCATTACGTCTACCGCCAATGCTGTGTTATTAACATTATATCATTCACAATGAAAGTATCCCCGTTCGTGATCTATCATTGCCAGATTTCAGTAAAAGCAAAATAATCCAAATAACGAATAATTATCTTTAGTTTATACATATAGAAGTAATCATGAGTAGAATACTCGATAAAATAAGTACCTTTTTGGGCAAATGAGTCGGTTATCCTTTATGAACGCAAATTAGGATAAATTTAAAACCTACCCAGAAACGTTTACGAGGCTTCCAGCCTCGAGTATAATCTTATATATATATATATATATATATATATATATATATATATATATATATATATATGCAACGCGCCCTGTCAGGATGAATCGGATGAAATTTAAAAAAATGCATCAAATGGATCGAAGGACTTTAACTGAAATGAGAAAATAACGGTGGTTGATTTGGCCGCATCTTAACGCTTGTGCATTTCTTTCGAATTCTACGATTATGAAGACGCGGTGGACGAAAGGGGTCACAAAATTATAGTCCGGCCCACCAAAAAGCCATTCACAGTAACTGTTTGAGTGTACTAAATGACGAAATTTTAAAATGCCACTGCGAACTTTATGTAATCTTTGACATATTTTTGACCGACAACTAAGACACTACCGTGACATTTTACGTTCATTTGCTGCGTACAAAACGTGATTGACTACCTCCTGCTGATAACGTATTCCTTCAGAACAATGTTTGCTCTAACCGCTCTGATCGTGTTGCAGAACTTTAAGCTAGCGAGACGTCAGGGCGTTTGAATTTGGAAGAACGTCGCAAGTCCATTTTAGCAGTACCGCCTTTAGGAAGAATCTTATGAAACCTAGTGGTGCATTAAACAGGCTTCAGATTTACTGAGAAAAGTAGGGCGATGTTATACATTTTATGTTGCAAAAACGCAGACGGATGAAAAATGACACATTGAGATGACAAAAGAAATTCGGTGTATAAACAAGAAATGTATCACAACAACAAATGCTCCGCAGTGGAACTGGAATATCACAGCCCTACTCATCATTGATCGTCAGATCTCGACGGTGCCAAATGATGACCAACCCACTCTCATCGGCGGATGCTAGGATATTCTCATCCCATCCAATAGCCACATCTAAAACGGGTGCATGATGCCCTTGGAGTACTGTGACGAGACCGGAACTGGGTGATGCTATGAAGGCTGGAGAATAGATTGATTCCAGCTTGTTAGTTGACGGTTTGGATAGAACATCAAATACGCATACGTTACCATCTTCATCTCCGGCAATGGCATGAGCACCTGTGGAAAGTAGGGGAGCAAAGCACGATCGCATCAGACGGAGTGAGGCACCTGAGTTCCCTAATGGTAGCCGATGTTTCAGAGGAAAACGACGTTCAAGTGTTAGTGCACCCGCAGCAGACGATGAGATGGATGTGCCAGATATCTTGAACAAAAGTAAGCCAAGACCAGCAGCGTTCGCCAACAGATAAGCGTCTCCGGTTTCACGCACGAGCCATGAATAAGCGGCCAGACTGGTCACACTAGGATACACAGCGTTCATCATTTGATTAGTCAGTAACTCCGTGGTTCTCCGACGTATATTGGATCTAAATGAAACAGATTCACTGACAATGCGTTTGGATTTGGGTCGAGCCAGAGCAGCTGGTAATAGAGCAACACCAGAGGATCCGACCTCCTCATTCGGCACTGGATCTTCCAAAGCAAGCGCTGGGTGACGAGTGGCTAGGTTTAGCCTTTGAGACCGAATTAAATGGCCGGTTGCCGGTTGGCAGCTATAGGACTGGATCACCCCACGGTCAGTGCCAACCCAAAGCGTGGTACCAGAACCCTGATCGAAGGCAACTGACAAAATACAACCTTGGCCGGTGCAAGTGACCGTGGCCCACGAAACAGGCTTTGTACTTTTGAATCCAGTGGAATGAATTTGATCCTTGCCTTTCTTGATCATCTTCCCAGTAGACAAATTCAGCGTCTTTAAAAATAGAGTTGGCAAGGGAATTTTATGTAATACTTGGTTGAAGGTACAGCAAGATAACGTAATCCCAAAAAGACCCCCAGTTTTATTTAATCTGACAAACTGAATTAGTCACCGAGTGGAGTTGTAGTCAAAAGGTGATACGAATACATCAATATGTTCCTTCATAAGCTACCACAAGGAAATATACATTAGTTCAAACCGTTCAGCACATACTACCCCATTCGTTCCGGGCGATCCAGTAACATGTCTCGTTAGAAAACTCAGTCCAACTTACCGGTCACTTTACGGGTAGGCGATGATTAGCACGGCTCATTTAGAAAATGACCGAAAAACACTCGGCCCTATGTGATTCTGTCATTTCGAGTGTCCGGGTCATGGGTGCCAGTGCAAAAGGCCGTAGAAGCTATTAGATATAATCTTCCGCCATACTCACGCCTCGAGCACGCAATAAAATTAGCCAACACGCATTATCAGAGGACAAAACATCCGAAAAATTTCGACAGTACCTACCTGGATCCGTCCCCAGGCACCACCTACTACGAGCAAGTTATAGTTTAACGGTTGAAATGCGCACACGAGAGCGGGACCCACGTCAACAGATACTGCTGAGTAGATGCGACGTAAGTCACCACTTTTCGTGTCCCATAAGCATACAGTCCCGTCCAGCGCTGTGCTAACCAAAAAGTCATTCGAGAATGACCACACAACATCCGTAATCGGTGTGGCCGGTGCATGGCCTCCAAATAAAACATGAATCACCGTGCGCTCTTTTCCCGGGGGCCAAGTAGAACAAACAGATATAGTCCCGTCGGAGGAGGCCATGGCTAAGCGACTATTATCAGTATTGGCAAAACGAAGCCGATTGATAGCGCCTAAAACGGACGGTAAGAGAAAGAATGGATGACAAATAATAGGATTTAAGTATGCTAAAATTGAGCATAACTTGTTCATGTGCGCGTTGAGATCTCGCGAAGTAGACGGCTTTTGTACTTAGATCAGTGCAACATTGTAAAGGACTCGTTATCAAAAGCACCGATATTTCTCATCAAAAGTCACCAAAGAGATTAATACATAACGAAATTTGCACTGAACATCTTTCATGTGGATACCTGGTGCTTTACACAGTCGGAGTCGATGCGTTTACGAGAAATTACAACGACAATGTTCCGAGAAGTCCAACATTTTCATATAACCGGTACATCAAGGTCGACTATCTTACATCTGCATCTAAAGTGCAGGTTTGCCGAGAATGCACTCGCTTAGATGCACAATAGATTTCCCTTAAT
Organism: Fasciolopsis buskii; assembly: GCA_008360955.1. Classification (NCBI taxonomy): domain Eukaryota; kingdom Metazoa; phylum Platyhelminthes; class Trematoda; order Plagiorchiida; family Fasciolidae; genus Fasciolopsis; species Fasciolopsis buskii. The sequence continues at coordinate 14,477 of LUCM01004387.1, read as the reverse complement.
AATTGTTCGTCAAAATGTATTCGGCCGTGATTCTGATTATTTCATGTACCAGCACATGCACTCATCGGTGTTCGCGCATCAACACGCGTGAGCGTTTTTGTGCTTTTGGCATCTGGTCCGGAACAGCTCGGAATTAGACTGTAACTGAATCCTAAAGGTAATAATGGCATCGGCTAAATGATTCACTAGGTTCTACTGTACTTTCTCTAAAAAAATACCAAAACCAGGGGTCGAACTCTGGAACTAATGTAAAACATATGATGGTTATTCTAACTTAATCCACAACCGCGGAATTTTAAGCGAGCTTCAAATGAACATTCTTGTTAGAAAAAAAGGGTTTAACGAAGAAATTTCTCTCTGATAATGACCTCATACTTGTTATTAGACATTGTGAGTAAAATGTGTAACCGTGGCTCTTAACACATGAATAAGTGAGACAAAATCAGTAGCTTGAAAATCTATTGGAGCTCCATGGGGGTGTTTGAATGGATGCATGTGTATGTGTGAGTGAAGAAAAACAGATACAGATGTGGAAATGAAATGAACCTGGAAGTTGTTGGATAGAGATCGAACGTGCACCGGAGTTTATCATAGTAATTTTTTTAGCTTAGACCCAACAACAGTTGCACTAGAATATTTTGCTAAAATAGTTTCAATTTAAACATGGTTTAACGGGCGTTTCAAAACAACTATTAATAGATCGAACAAAATACGACACCGAAGAAGTCAATGGCCATGCCGAGCTTGAGTGTTCAGCAGAAAATCATTGAGTATCTGTTCTTCAAAGTGGCTCCTCAGCTTTATCATGGACTAAAGAACGATTTGAGTAACTTCTTTGGAGAATTTCTGCATGCTCAGAACACGGACATATACGTCCTAGTGTATGCACATCGGTGCGTGAAAGTACAGGTGCATGAAATAATCATAACCACAGCGGAGCACATTCTAGCACTACCACCAAGGAGGTCTAATGTACGCGAAAGAGGATGTGACCAGAGCATTGACTCTCGATCTCCTTCTACTCAACCATATCACCGTTATTCTACTGCATCAAACCACAGGTGCCCACCCAGGAAAACTACTTTATAAGTGTCACCCAACCGTTCACACTTTTGTATTTTGTCAGCTCACAAGAAGAGGTATGCTAAGAGAAAGGAAAACGATGCCATGCCGACGTGGGCGAGAAGCGACGCTTTATTCTAAAATGGTGTTTGATGTGTTACTGGAATTATTGTCCACTCAACCACCGTTGAATTGGTCAGTCCAAAACGTTATGCCGATGAACCTACCATGCGTGATTATGGTGGACTAGAAACAAAGCAATTGCAAACTTTAACAGCTCTGCGGGACAAGAGGCTCACACACTCACCATAAGGAACTTGTAACTGACCACTATTTTTTCAAACGGCACGGCCGCGAAACGCGGCTAATTTTGAAGAGGATTTATCGGGAAAACCTGGCAAAAACTAATCATTCATTCCAAGAAAACAAGTGTAACTTAGAGGAATGTGTAATGCGATATTCACTATTTCAACAGAAAGCAGCAGATCAAAAACGTAAGGCTCTAACCTGCGTGGTGATCGAATATATGGTCAATACCCGAAAAAGGATAACTTTCGGATTCCAATGGGGACCCTGTTAACCTCGTATTGTGCATCGGTATACATGGCGTTTCGTCCGTAGAACCGTTCTGTCAGAAATCCATAAAAGCGAGAAAAACAAAAATAAAGTACAAAAACCAGATGAAATAAGCCGGAATTCGAAAACGGAAAAAAAAATTCAACCAGACTGTGCCCGAACCGGTGGACGTTGATGATGAAAATTATGACGAAAACCTCGGTAATGAATATAGAGAGCAGGAATATCTCCTTATACTTCCAATGCAACAACAGAGTCATACGCTGAAAGAAGGCTTTCATAAATTTCTAGGCATTCCGTGCCAGACTAAGATAAACCCCATCAGAAGAGAAATCACCGGCAAAAGTCCCCCCAGCAAAAGCCGTTAGGAGAAAATTCACGTAGACGACTCCTCGGAGTTATTCGAATAAGGAGTTTAAAAATTACTGATACCGATTGGACTTCCACAACCTTACAGCATGTTGTAACAAGATCAATTTATCAGCAGCTACACCGTCAAAATACCCAAGTAAACTGAAAAGACAGATCTGACGCGCGAGTTCCAAAATGGAAAATGCATTCTCCATAAAGCAATAGAAAAAAACAAGCATGAATAAATAAGTGTTGTCCCTCTAACCTAAACCCGTCAAAAAACACCAAACATCAACCATACTCAAACAACAAATTTCATTCTGCTCACACACACACATAGACAAAATCTAACAATTAGCAGTCTACTACTACAACCATATTTCCATGACACAGTACCGACCAACAATAAATGACGACCAAAATAACCGCGCAACCGATCCCCTGCTTCCACCCAGATTTCCTTCAATCATCAACATAATACCAACTATTCACATCTATTCTCCGGCCATTCATTCTGCCCTAGTGCCTAACGTTGCATCGCCCAAAATGACAAACAATCATCAACCAATCAACATTAGCCTTCTCCTCTACACAAGTCAAACAACACCAACCATCAACCATACTCAAACTACAAATTTCTTTCAACCGTCTCAACCCGGCACACATACAAGTACAGAGAGCACCGGCCACCAGACGGCAACGAAAACCATCTTTCCACGACACAGTACCGAGCAACAATAAATGACGACAAAAATAACCGCGCAACCGAACCCTGCTCCCACCCAGATTGCCTTCAATCATCAACATAATACCAACTATTCACATCTATTCGCCGGCCATTCATTTGCCCTCGTGCCTAACGTTGCGTCACCCCAAATCACAAACAACCATCAACCAATCAACGTTGTCCTTCTTCTCTACACAAGTCAAACAACATCAACCATACTCAAACTAGAAATTTCATTCTGCTCATACACGCACGCACAGACATACACAAACTACCAATTAACAGTCTACCACTACAAGCATCTTTCCCCGACACATCGTCGATCAACTATAAATGACGACCAAAATAACCGCGCAACCGATCCCCTGCTTCCACCCAGATTTCCTTCAATCATCAACATAATACCAACTATTCACATCTATTCCCCGAAATTTCATTCATCCTGCCCTCGTGCCTAACGTTGCGTCACCCCAAATCACAAACAATCATCAACTACTACCACAATCATCTTTCCACGACACAGTACCAACCAACAATAAATGACGACCAAAAGAAGCGCTTAACGATCTATCCGGCTAACCTCCTAACCGCCTAACCAATCCAGTGCTAACGGGCATACGTCGTTCAATAATGCACATTGTTTGCATTTAACTAGCTTCTAGTGCATACTTCTTGTGCAAGGTTGTTGATAGGAATGATAATTTTGATGAATCACGACATATCAGCAAACGAATCCGCTTGCTTATCGGGTCTCGTGGAAAACATGAAAAGTAAGAAGGTAACCCGGTAGAGGTAAAGTAAGATCCTGAGGTTCGCCAATTATCAATCTTTTTGGAACTCCACTCTGTTTCATCAATTATCCACTCTAGTCTACCACTCCTCTGTGGACGATCAGCATTGTTCTACGACCTTGGCACAGTTAGAACAGATACCAAGGACTGTTGTGAATTCATGGTTCGGAAACTTACCGATTCTATCATTAATATGAGCACCGCTATTTGTACGGCTTTATGTATATCTTATTTTTCAGAAGTCATAGCGAAACGGACTGTTTTTATGCCTACAAGTAAACGAATTAACGGGAGTATTATGAAACCCACGGAAGGGTAAGTTTATCACCCCATGGTTGGGTTCGTTTCGGTCAATCAAAAGGTCCTGGATGACTCACGCAATCAGTGCTCAAATATCTCTATGGTCGTAATTCAAAGTTCCGCACCACTACTGTCTCGCATCGGCGCCCGGCGGCCAACTTGGTCCCCTGTGTTTGCGTGTGCGTTTTTGTGTACCATTTGTGTGCGTATTATACTCGGCGTAAAGGACAATGAAAACCGCTTCAAGTGCTCCTAAACGAAAACTGCTGTTACGGCATCCTTCATTTGAACTAGCTAAGCCGGGAACCGGTGACCAAAACAGACGGTCCAGTAAGAAAAACCTTGGTGAGAATGTGGCTGACTTAATTTTTATTTCTATGCATGAAAGACTCAAAGAGGGACGAGCTTCATCGATCAATCAACTGGTTAGTGAGAAACAAATACGAGTACAAACTAGGCAGACAAGGAGACACATGGGTGCCAGCAGTAGGTAGGACGTCCGAGATTCTTCAGACTATCCAGGGAGCATCGACTTCCGGTTGCGGATCAGTCGGTCTTTTAAATACCAACTATTGCGAACGGCGACGATCCGAATATCCGAGCAATGATAGAGTGAATTATTGAGCGTCACTGGGTTCAGTGAAATGAACGTGAGCATTGGCATATGTTCATCATCAGCAACTTCGTTCAGCATTAAACATCAAGGCGCGAATCGCTGACGGTTGTCTTTCTCGCTGAGTATGGTATGCAAAGTGAACAGAAAGTGGATCCGCAAGGGTGGAAAAAGAACAGCATGCCCAACACCCGGACTGCAGCTTAATTGCGCAAGTAAACATTTTCTCCGATCGTTCGGATTCGACAGCAACCGACAACGCAATCATCATTGTTCACGTCTTGTTATAGCATGTTTCAATCGTCCCAGCCAACTGAGTGACGGATCCTGTGGACCCCAACAACAGAGAGGTGAAATATCTGCTCTACATATAACTTCGCTGAACATCTGATTAAACGCTGCCTCGTCGAAACGAGAATACACCTTCACGTGGTGAGACGGACTCCATACCCAAATGACCCAACGAGTGACGCACAATGGCCTACATCAAGCCGAAAATTCAATCATGTCTAAAAGATCAATAGGTATCAGCTTGACGAAGCGGTCTTCGGGTTCAGCAGGTTGGGGGCTGCTTTGAGCTGACAATTTAGTCGAAGAAATGAGTGAAAGAGCAATTGATCAAAGAAGATGGACTTCCATACAGCCACTCCCCGCTGTCTTGTGGGCATGTTCTTATTAAATCAAAAGCTTTGGTTGATAATCCTGGCTGTTTTCCTGCTTAGTGGATGAACTCTCTAGAAGAGCACGTCCATAAACCTCGAGCAGCTTTAACGGTCCACTGTCCTGCGGATTAGACTTCTGAGTGAAAGTTTCCGATTAGGGTTCCCGAAGAAGAGCTTCCTGCGGTGTGGACAGCCACGAAGTATCGATCATCCGATTACCTTTAGTTTCTTTTGTACACGGAAGTTTCTAATTGTCCTACGCAAGATTTGACGACAGATTTATCGGATGACAGCATAAGCGGAAGAGGACGAAATAGTCTACAAACATTAATTGCACCTAGGTAGTCACTTCACTGGGCTTCCTTAAGTATCCACACGTTTAACCGAATAGGTCAACAAACTTACCTATCTAGAGCTTTTGAAACTGAAAATAAACGTATCTTGTGTCTCCAAAATGTGCATATAAGATCCCACACCTGTATTCAATATATAAATCCAGTCTTTCGCTCCATTCTTCGCGCGTCCCGTGATCCGGTTGGAAGAGCGTACATGGTCAGGCTGGATTCGCGATCGCTTTAAGCGTGCAAGCCGAGCGTAGACTGTTACACTGGATCCCAGTCAGTTGTGTGCAGTTGAGCTGAGCGGTTCTGTACATGTCAACAGCAGCCGACTGAACCGTCTTCGACTGCTTATCTTATGTGTATCCGTCAAATGACTGTAGCCCCCTTAAAGCCGATGATTATTTTCATCGAGTTATCTCGGTTACCACAAAGTAGACGTTAAACGGACGCTGTACACGCTGCTCGTAATTTAAAGGTACAACTTGACTACTTAGCGGGAAGAAAACGGCAAATCGAAGGTCGGTTTTCTGTTCCAACCGATAGTACTGACAAGGATGATCGCCCCATCCACGTCTGCTTTGAACACAGTCTGTTTCTGGTAAACACCAAGTTTTGTCGTAGAAAGCAACATCGGATCGTCCGGCGTCCTCTCTCGCCCTCAAAGCACTGGACTCAGATTGATCACATTGGGCATAGATCACCGGTGACGTGGATCAGGGGTTCACATACATGGATTCACATCGTGCTTAGATCTGTACTCTATTCTGCTTCTGCCTAGTCAGTGGTCATACCAGCATGAAAACCACGCGTCCTCCATAGCTAAATCTAGGTGATAACTGTCGACTTCGGTTTCATTCAGAACTTTCAATGCAGTTATCGTCCCAACAAAATGCCCAGGGTTCGAGTGAACAGTGGAAGCGACTCAAATCAGCTTTGCATCTAGTAGTAACTGCCAGACAGGGCTCCTTCCCATGTAGACCCGGAGAAGCGATGGATATCCTTCATTTCAGCTGCTCCGTCGGATGCTCGCAGATCCGTACCCTGAATGAGTCGTGTAAATCTCAAAGACGACAACTGACCAAGAGCCTGACAAATGTCCGGGAGCAGTGGAGAACAGAAAGATGTAGTAAGATGGAAAAAGCTGGGGCAACCGGAAATAATCACACCCTGTGCCGACTGATTAGGAATAGCGGTCCATTGAAGTCGGAGGTAAGCGAGGTGATTAAAGAATTCGACGGAATAGCGACACACTATCAACAGTGTCAATTGCAGCGTTGGGCGGAACACTTTAGGAAGCAGTTTAGTTGGTCCACGGTCACAGTGGGCTTTTCACCTCTGCATGCAAGTGATTCAATGAAGGTAGATACCAGCATAGCATCCGAAATAGAAGCCACATTGAAGATAAGCTTTCTGAAAAGGCATATGGTAGCGGATCAGATGAAGAGTCGCCGTCCTTCAAGAACGGTGAATAAGTGTTTCCATGGGATTAACAAAACTCCTTGGACCGGAAAGGGAAGAGATTCTTAAGGACTGTTGTGAATGCGGGCCGATTCACAAGAAAGGTGATCGATCCCAATGCAAAAATCACAAGGAAGTCAGTTTGGTAATCACTACACCCAGACTGTTCCCGGGCATTATCATCCACCGATTATCAAGTACAGGCAAAAGTATGCGTGAGAGCCAAGCCGATATCTGACTCCTTGAAAGTGTATTGACCCCATTTTCACCTTGCGGCAAATATTAGGACACATGGATAAGTTTCGTGGACCCAGGAGTTTTCTTCCCCATGATGTAAAGGCAGGATTCGACTCAGGGGATCAGACAATTCTTTTACTCTGCCCCTCATGAATGCGCATGCCAGGTAAATTCATTTTACTCAAAAATATCCGTCCCCGAACAACAGAAGCCGTGTTCGTGCTTGAGGCGATCTTTCACACCAATTCGCCATATGAAGTGGTACTCATCAAGGTTACCCCCTTCCGCATTTTCTTTTCAAATTTATCCTGGGAATGATTACTGTAATGAGAACAGTGACACTGTGATTGGCTCAGACAGGAAACTATGAGACTCAGAATATGTGGATGACATTGTGCTACTGAATGGAGGCCCAAGTAAGTTGTAGATTTTTCTCGATCGTCTAAACGATAATTTACGCATATTCAGGATGGGCTTTGCACCTTCGAAGTTCAAAATGCTATTGTGGGACTGCACTGGCCTGTGCCCGAACCTTGAACCTGTAGGCGAACAACAAGTTGCGGTGGGCAAATCTAGTTATTCCAGCAGTTGTATCTTACCTAGTGGTCACATATTGGATGAAGCGTCTCCGCACAAACAATTTTCAACTGGCAATCACGAACTTGTCCTCTGTGGCGTCGGTATGACATCCGGTTATGGATTAAAGGTCGGCTATACGCAGTGGCGGTAAGTTCGGTACTGGTATGCGCTTTCAGAGAACAAGATGCGCGGAGATTTCCAGTGTTTGACCTCTGTTGTCTCCGTAAAACCCTAACAATACGGTGGGAGCACTTCGTCAGTAACTCGGAGATTAGGTGAAGATACTGCATCCTAGGTTCAGGCTCTAGAATAGGCACTGACCTGGAATAGGTTATGGTAGTTGGCATACGTTCTGCAAATGGCCACAGAACGACTCCCTCGTTGTACATGGTTCTGCGAGGCAGGCAATGGTTGGGAGATGTACTGAAATGGCCAAATGATGACTTTGCAAAAAAGTATTGATTTTAACCAATGAACTGGCTCGTGTAGGAAGAGCAAGACTACCGGGTTGGAGTCCACGAGACCCCTCCAAGCACGGGTTTGGAACAACAAATGACAAGGCTAAGTGCTGCCTTCTAGTCAGCCCTTCAATAGTTCTCGCTCTTTTTTCATCTGAGTAGCTGGAATAGTGAGATGGGAATCGAAACCAGACCACTATCGTCAAAAGTCATCGATTAATAGCAGGATGACGTATCGGATAGACTGTCATATTATGTCCTCGCTGGTCATCTCACCGTGGCGGCATAACAGGAAACACGAATGGCACGGACCACAATGGTACGCGCTCGCCTTAAGCTCCATCTTTCAACACGACAGAAAGTTCAACCGCACCGCAAAGTCGACGTGTAAAAACCAACAACAGGGTACACACCTACTAACCTCTAATACGAAGCTACTGTCCCCAGCGAAGCATCTGCCGAGGAAAATGAAACGATCAGCAATTTTTAATTACTTCCTATCGGGTACCAAGTTCAGCGCCGCTGACGTCTAGACCGATATTCAAACTAAGAGGCATACAGTGAGGAGGGCACCGGACGTGCCGTTTTCATACATACTATGCACTAATGATGACAAAATAAGTAGTACCCACACAAAATCAATTTTAACAATCATAACACCAGCAGTAGCAGTCACTACAAGGACAAAACAAGGTTACAATCAATTACACTTACAAGTACGAATATCTCTTCAGCCGTTGAGCTCGGAGCACAATCGGAAATCGATTTCGTGGACTGCGGATAGAAGAGATTTTGAACGGTAAGCGATTGATGGTATATTGAGACATCGAATGTTGATTTACTCCGACAACAGCGGCGAAAAACATTTAACCGCGACGATTTCTGACGATTCATCACCTTCATTATTTCAAACAGAAGTCGGGTTCTCAAAAGTGTATTAGGTGTAAGTTGTTGGTGTGCCCGCAATGGCCAAAAGAAAACGAAAGCAAGGGTTCGGCACATGATCGAATTGGACAGAGAATGTTCAGTGCATCAGAACATGCATCTCGCATGAGCGTGGTTTGGAAAAGAACAATATACACGGCCGAGCAACGTCTGGGATCCGTGTGGCTTGTTTCGCTGCGTAATGAACGTGCGAACCACCGGCTCGCCCTCTTGTTAGAGTACGGCTGTGAGACGCGGGTTAGTGTGCCAAGCATATTTTGCTATGACTGGATAGAGAAATTAGTGTGAAGGGTGGGAATCTAGTAGAGGTGCCGTTTCAAAGTAAACTGTTAAAGCGGATCTAGATTAGCGGACTCCGTTGCTTGGGTCACGTGTTGCGTATGCCGAACACTCGTTTACCATACCGTGCCCTATTTTGTGTTCCTCCCAAGGAATGGAAGCCATGTGGAGGCCAACAGATGACATGGCAACGTGGGATGAGAAAATGCACAACGAAGTTAGGTGAAGTAGGTGTCTCACGCCTTCGTGGTTGGGGTCCGAAAGACTCATCGACTTGCTGTCTGGAGACACTTAAGGATACGGCAGTGAACCGTGAACAGTGGCGATCGTGCTGTCATTTTCTATCGAATTAATGAGTGCGTTCGTACAGTTAGACTGTGTTCCGTGTGTTGGCTGCAGCAGCATCTCATCTTTTCCCGCCTGTGTAGGTCCACTCCCTGTTCCCGTTGGATATTCACTCTTTTCATAGACACATGCAACCTTGGGGAGAAGGCAGCGGTCAATCGGACTGGCCTTGCTGTTTAACGCTGAAGGATGATGCTCATGACCTGCCGCGCAAAAGAACGTCCAAATTTTGGGAGCCAGCGACCTACCAAACGGTTCATGCGTCTTCTGGTGGTACTCTACCAATCCGGGATGCCTAACACCTTCGAGGTGATCTTAGTGCGGAATTTGCGTGGTTCATTAGGAGCTCATTCGCCATTCGGCAGAAATGACTGCAACCCTGTTGTTCGGACAAATTTCCTTGGCATCCGTTAGATGCAACTGACCTCATTCGCTTATGAGAGTATTCTACTTGGAACGATGGAAGCCGTCTCGCAAGGCTTTTAGTCGTGTTTGCTGTCAACCTGCCATAGCCCGTCTGTGGAGCGATAAAGTGTATGTGGCGGATGATACATGCTTCAGCTTCATGGAGCCACAGGTGAGAGTTGAGTGCCTAATGGAGTCCAGACACGGGATTTATCCCAAGGATAAATCAGAAGTGGTACTCCTCTCGTCACCATCATCGTTATCGTTCAGCGATAAACATCAGGGCAAGTCCCACACACCGCTGCCCTTTCCCCAGAGTTACACGTTGCTATAGAAAGAGTCAATCTACAAGAATAAAAGTGTGCTCAACTGAGCGAGAAGAAGTGTCGTACCAGCAAACACGCGTAACACAGTCTAAGTGCAAATGCGCACTTTCTACTGCCTCTGATTTGATAGAAAATGGCAATACGGTCGCCACTGTTTACGTTTCCTCTTCACATCTATCAGTATCTCCGGCCAGCTGGTTCAATGGTCTATTGGATCTCAACCACGAGGACGGGAACACTGCGGGAAAACTGCGTAAAATGAAAATGAAGACAAACCAGGAAGCAACAACTTCAGCTTTCTCATGTGGTTCACAAACATGATCACCAGAGGAATTACGGATTGGAGGGGAATTGGAAGGGTAGAAATTACGGAATATGGCTTTATCAAAGAACCAAACATTCCGGCTGCCGGTGGCGGATGGAAGTAGACGTTATGCTTTGCAGCGACCGAAACGCTCTTTGGATCTGTATGTCTACTAAACACTTGTTTCTATCTTGAACGAAGCGATCGTGGGAGGCAGGAATGAGTGTTTAAAGCGCACAGCACGATCGCATGCAGGATTAAACCACTCGGAAGATTCGGGTTTGCCTTGTTTAGAAAAAAGAGGAATAAAAACATCCATTCCCTGAAAAATAATATAGGTGAAATTGGGAATGAATGTGGAGACGTCGGAAGTAAATGAACAGTGCATGAAGCTATGAAATCGTGGAAACTGTCCCAGTATGCTGAATTGCAGCGTTAAGATGTCTTGAGGTTAGTGGAGGGTTCTGGCGGGCGAAGTTGATGGATGACGTAATAACAGTGGTCCGATAAGTCAAGAGGAAGAAGGATAGATATATTTGAGGAGAGATCCATAAACTGCACATAACTCACCCGGTCATGCATTTAATCTTAGCCAAACTACGCAGGTATCGACGAAAAAACCTCCAAGTAACAAACATCTTTACCACGCGAACTCAGTGCCACTCAACCATACAAAATAACAGTACACAGGACTTTTCAATTTCAGTGAAATATCAGGCCGACGCCTAAAGTTCTTCAGTAAACCCTATGTCGCTCGAGCATTGGACACGCGTGCTCATCTCTACTGTCGCGCTGTCATTCTTCACCATGCAGGTCCAAGGAAACTGAGACGATCCACAATCGTTATTTTCCCGCCATACAGTATCAAGTTCGGGATAATGTTGTCCAGTTCCTAAACAGAACTTTACACTAAGAAGATGCAATGTAAGGGAACTACAACCATCGTGTGTCCATCTAGTGGGCGCTGCGCATCTTATGTAGATCCTAGCAAGCACGCGACGTCGTCCGTGTACTCTAGGTCACAGCTTTTCTCTCTTTACAATTTCGACGCCCACGTCACGAATACCTTCTTAGGTATTCTTGTTTCCGACAAAATTCAACAGGAATGAAGAAATGGGACATCCTTGTCAAACACCTCTGGTCGTTTCGAATGAACTTGAGAGTTCACGTATAACCTTAAGGGACCCTAGGTGTGCAAGGACAATGCTCGTAGGTTTAGGAACTGCTCTGGTTTAGCGAACCGGTGGAGAACACTAAATAGAGCTGTACAGCCCACTGAGCCAAAGGCTTCTGTCAAGTTGGAAAAAACTACGATTGTACGGCAGCGATGTACGGTGTTTCAATCAACTGTCGAAGAGTGAAAATTTGGTTGTTGCAACCTGGTCGGGGCTAATGTTTGAGAACACTACTTTCGCAAACCGTTGTCACACGGCGCAGCATTATCGAAGTCAAGACCTTAGTAACCATCACAATTAAACTAATACCACCATAACTGGTATGGCCAAATACCCATACACCCCACAATTCTTCAAACAGATTTGAGCACAAAACTATATCTGTAACGTAGCCGTTTCCAATATACTTCAAGTTAACTAAGTCACTATTCACTAAACAGGGCACTGGCTGTCCTTTCTAAATTGAAAAATGTGTAGTTGGATATGTTAAGGTTGGATAAATGACCCTAGATGGGGCATACAGCATTTGCATGGTTTGACTTGAATTGAAAATTAGATAGATGTTCCAACCGGGAAGAAGAGAGGTGTGTTCATAGCAAAAAATGAAACGGGTGCATAATGATTCCATTGTTCTCGATCGGCAAATGACCCGCTATAAATCACTCACTGATACATGAACTTCAAAAATTCAGATCAAAAGAGTATGATTTTTATTCTTTTCCTTCCGTATACATTACATGCTTGTCCGGACGACCATCCATCCATCTGCTGAAATAACAGGTGGCCAGGTTTCACGCATAGAAGCAGTTCAACTGAGAAATCCACGAAGAAAATTAATTAACGGCTGATATTATCAATGGTCCTATAGTTGCTTCTACCTCTGTTCACCGGATTGTTTCGAGGATATCACGGCTAAAAGCCTCAATGTAGAAACCGGAACTGTTCAACGGGGGATGGAAAGGAGTGGAGTTGGGCCCGGTCATGGTGCAAGTTAAGAAAGTACATAAGAATAAAACTGAAAAGGGATAGTCCTATCATTGTTTGGTCATGCAACGCATAAATGCAACTGCCAATGAATTAGTTATGGAAGGTTGTTTAATGGACGCGACCAGATGCGAGTAAGCAAAATGCTCAGATAAACACTTGTTCTGTCTCGGGAAACCGCTTACCTTCATGGAGTCCGTGATGGAACTGATGGACAAAGCGTGCCGGGGATTTTCCGCCATATTCTGTGCTGGAGGGCAACTGAGACCCTGAGGTAACGACTTCACTGAATGCGATGAACCATAAAGTGCACCCAGGAGCTTCTCGCGAAGTAGTTTATAAAACATCCGGTCGCAACCAGTGATTGTCGTCTTAGGTGGGTTTGTCGGAGAATCTGTAAGCATAGCGGCGTTTTTCGCTGGAGTAACGTCAGTAGGGAAGTGAGGACGATCGCCTGTTCGAGACAGGAACTCTTGACGACTTCTGAGATACAAAACTCGATTAGACGTCTCATCACGGAAAACGGGACGAATGCGACTAAACCGATAATCCAACGAAATAATTTGTTGTCGTATTTCATTACTGAACTGAACAACAACCGAGGGTCTTTGAGCTGCTCTCGGACGATCATCAAAGAAATTAGAAGTGGTCATATTTCAAAATGTCAGATTTATTCTTTGCATAAGTTGCCTTATGGTTGCACCTGGCCATAAGGGCAATACGATTGAACTGTCACTGGAACGCGAAACAATTAATAAATACGGTAGCATATTTCAGAAGAAACGAGCTAAGTCGAATTTGGTCCTACATCTTCTTACGATGAAAACATTAGACAAGTGATTCGAGGTAACTACTAACAAGATATAAACGACCAAAAGACCGGCGAAAATACTCCCCATTCAATAAAACGACGATGAGAAATAAGAAAATATAAAACCAATTAATGCAATTTTCCAGAATTCAGTAAAACTGTTGTCTAGGGAAAGTGAACCTGGCCGACTTTTCGGCCACCGACCATAAATCAAGGTTTGCTTATCAGCGGGTCATCACCTAATTGCCATGGGAGAATTGTAAGGCTGCATCCTCAGCCTTCCGCCAACATATAAATAAATAGGGTGAGAAACTCAAACGCACTGAAAGCCAGTAAGTGAGACCCAGCAACATTATCTGCGCCAATGGTCTAGCATTCGTATGGACCCAAATACTGCCACAATGAGATAACATCTTGACGTGGTGTGACGGCATGCGTGTATCCATGATCCAACGAGCTATACAGGATGGCTTAGCTTTTCTCAAGCCGAAGATCCAATCATGTCTGGAAGCTCAATGGGTAGAGGAGTGACAAAGCGGGCCCCTGGTCCTCCAAGTTGGGGGTTGACCTGAGTTAGCAGCTCAGTCGAGAAAACGATTGGAAGAATAATTGATCCAAGTAGATGGGCGCCCACTCAGCTATTCCCCGCTGCCTTGCGGTCAGTTTCTTGTCAGAACAAAAGGCTTTGGTTGAGAACCCTAATCGTTCTTCTGATTAGCGGCTGGGCTCCCTAGAAGTACCCGTCCAC